>OY735210.1:61140972-61220972 GCA_963457665.1 Thysanoteuthis rhombus | reverse complement strand
GGATACATATAGACAGTTTGAGAGATGGATGGATAGATACGAGTAGACTGAGATAGATGGAAAAAAGAAACAGACAGTCTTGGGTAGATAATAGCTGTTATAGATAATTATGAACCGACTACGATACATCCCTTTACATGCGATATATTTGGCGGGTGAATTCGAGCGCACCTGAGTTGTTAGCAAATGAAAGCGTGTAAACGAAAGGACGTTGATATTTGGAGGCTTCAAATGGAAAACGTAGTTGTATTTATTTGGACAGAACCTACCTAACCTTCGATGTAGTCTTTATTAGAGGCTTACAATGAAGAAATGGCTTAGGAATACTCGGCCCAACATAAACGCATTGACAAGATTATCTTTTTCTCTCTCTCTCTCTCTCTATCTCTCTTTCTCTCCCATCTGTATATATATATATATATATATATATATATATGTGTGTGTGTGTGTGTGTGTGTGTGTGTGTGTGTGTATCGCACGCATGCGCAACTTGCGAGATTCTTAATTGCACACATGTATACACACGCTCGTACGTACATACAAACATATCTCGTCTCGGTAAATCCCCAAATACGTATTTTCTACAATGAATATACACGAACACATACAGACATACATACATATACATACATACATACATACATTGACTCAAACAAAGATATTATACATGCCCAAATAGGTACTTTAAACACAGACACACACACACACACATACACACACACACACACACACACACACACACACACACGCGTACACCGAAGTATACATGTATCATATGACTTGACTTAGTCAAGGTTGGAAATTGATGTACAAGTCTTTTTTTTTTTTGCTATTGGTTGAGTAGGTAAAATTATTAAGAGAGAACAGATTGCTTAAGTGTTTTTATTAACCATTGTGGCGTATCAGAACTTTAGAATCGCAAGCGGACAGAATGCAGTGATATATGAAGACATGACACTAGTGCAAACGTGAACACAAAACAGTGATGATCCCTCCCATCTCCATACGACTTACATATATATATATATATATATATATATGTGTGTGTGTGTGTTTATCATACATATACAAACACATACATATGATACACATACACACACACATACATACACATACATATATATATATATATATATATACATATGATACACATACACACACACATACATACACATACATATATATATATATATATATATATATATATATATATATATATATATATATATATATATATTGAGAACCATGGACGTCAGGAACCGTTTCTTCATCGACAGACACCAATTCTGCAATTATTCGGATCCTGAGTCGTCGATCATTTCGAATGATCTGCACAATATTATAAGATGCTCGCTTTTCTTGAATGTTTATTCTCCATCTCAAGACGTTTATAATTGTTTTTGAGGCGTTTTGCTATTATTTCTGATTTTGACTTCATATTTCCGATCCAAGCTGCTTACTAACGATTGTAAAATAAAGGTCTAAAATCTGATAATCTTGGAAAAATACTCCTCATGATATAATAAATACTTGTCAAATAATTATAATAATTGACACTGCTTCATCTAAATTGAAATTAGAATATAACATTTCGTATTGTTTATTCTACATCTTATTATTTACATCTTATATGTTTACGGTTGTTTGCTACTTGACATGTTCTGACCGCGCGTCATTTTTTGAACTTCAAGAAAACTTTTTTTTCTACTCCAATCGTCTTGTTTGTATGCCATTGAGATTGGTTGTTAGATTTATGAAATATCGTCTGCTCTTTAGAGTACAACAACAAGTACACGTTAAAGAAATTAACGTGTGGGTATCTTCATTCACTTTTACTGAGACTATCATTCTAGACAATGAGCCAGAGCCACAATGACGACGACAACTTATGGCATTCATTCGATTTAGGGTCAAACGTGAATAAATCCCTAATGAGCAACACAAAAGTCAAGGAAAATAAATCATTCGGACACAAAGTTTCCTTGGAAGTATTATTTCGATAATTAGAAACTGAATGTTAGAGTATTGTTCACATAGGGTAGCGGCAAATATCTGCACTGCACACACACACACCCACATATACAAACATATATTTATGTATAGAGAGAGAGGGAGAGGGGAGGGGAAGAAACGAACAAACAAGGGCAGAATTGATTGAGAATTAGATGTTTATTGATGCCACATTCAAACAGAGAGTATCTTTTCCATGTGATCCATCTTTTGATACACAGATTTAAGATTCACTGGATCCGGAATGAAGATTTCGGATTTCTGTAAATAACTATCCAATGTTCCATCTTGGTTCAATACTTTTTTGTTTGTTGTCTTAACGATACTCATGGGTCAAAATTCTGTCACTTTTGAAGACAACTTGACAGCTCCTACCACAGAGAGGCATCTGAACTGATCTTAATACGTAAGATTTTGCGTTGATATAATAAACATTAGCGACCAAGTTTAAATGAATTCTTTGCCCACGCCTGTTGCCGTCTCCGCCCATGCGCGTCTCGGGATATTTTCCAATGATGTGCAAGTGCGTCAAGTTTCAGTGTGAATGTGGGGGTATTACACAAGAGACCGGAAACAGAATTCTGACGTTTACTAACAAAAGTCAAAAGTTTATATTGAACATTTTTAATAGATAGATAGATAGATAGATTGTTTCAAGAAATCGAAAAGGTGCACGTATGGCTTGCTTTTAAGAGTTAGAAACAGGAACTTTAAGCAAGAGAAACCAAATTTTATCCTGATCTGCACAATGGGGCATGCAATTTGACATGTTTTGTTGGTATCAATGCTAAATTTGTATGAAAAAAGTTTTTTAGAATTGGATTAGGTTGTTGACATACAGAATTTGTGCCATTTCAAATACTTACGAGCAGTACCAGTTGTTGTCTGATACTTTTGCTGTATGACTAGCCCATTGTAATTTGAGTTTTTCTAATGTTTTTATTCCATATCTCTCTAATGTAATGTGCTCTCTTGTGATCTCTCTGTATCATGTTAAGCATGATTCTCACCTGTGCACATTGCGTAGTTCTCGGTTTAAAGGCCAATCTTTTGGTTAGGTTCCATATTTCAGCCCGTGACTACCGGGAGGATGCATTGGTTGTATACCCTTCTTTTGGCGACAAATGGTATTTTCTTGTTTAGTTTGGCAACTCTTCCAAATAACAATGTTTTGAGCCTTTCCAATCTGTTTAGCAGATTGATTCTGAACAATATTTTCGCTGGATAGAAAAATACTCAGTGTCATTCATTTAACAATTGGACTTTTTCAATTTTCTGAAAAATCAGCATTGTTAACCATAAAACATGCCTAAATGTATGCCTTATTGTAATGGCTGCAATAAAAATTTCGTTCGTCTAGCGTGAAATTCCTGTTTTTGACTCTTAAAACCAAGTCATACGTGCAAGATTTCTGTTTATACAAATACTTATGAGCAGTAGTGTAGATAGATTTTAAAATTAGCTCAGTCTGTCAAAGTGTGAAGTTTCAGTGTGAATGAGTGGGTAACACACCGGAGACCGGAAACAGAAGTTAGACGTTCACTAACAGAAGTCAAAAGTTTGTGTTGGAGTTTTTTGCATTTCCGAAATAATGTAATGGAAGTGGTTTGCCTCTTGTTCCTGCCATTCTCTGTGGGAACTTCTGAGTCTTTGAAACTGTTTCTACGTGCCAAAGGTATTAACCCGAAAGGAACCGACATATCAAAACGAGTGTCTATTCCTTTTCCTTCGTTGTGGGGTCGAGATCAAGAGATTACTAAAATGTCAAGCCTATTTTCAAACGCTGACACACATACACACTCACACACACACACACACACACACACACACATATATGTGTGTGTGTGTGCGTGTGTGTGTGCATACACGCTCTCTTCATTTTCTTCTTTTTTCTTCCTTTCTTTTTCCCCTCACTCCCTCTTTTCTCCCCTTCTTCTCTTATACTTTTCTCTTCCTACATTCCCTGAATTCCTCCCTCTTTATCTTCTTTTTTTCTCCTTCTGCTTTACCTTTCCAACCACTAACATCCCCTTCCCTTCCTCAATTTCTCGCCTGTTTTGGCTTCTTCTCTTTCTTTCTTTCTTTCCTTCTTTCTTTCTTTCTTCTCATTCTACCATTTTCAATTCCGTAATTTCTTTTTCTTGTTTATTCATTCATTATTCATTTATTTCCTCCCCTCTTTTTTCAACCACTCGTCTTTGAATTCATTCTTTCCTTTCTACTTTCTTTCTTACTTCCAAACATTTTCTTTTTGATATATACCCTTCGTGCCTTTCTTTCTCTCTTTTCCTTCCATCTCTTTTCTTACTTTTTTCTTCCTATCTTCTGCTCTTCCTGTCTTTCTCGCTTGCGCATTCTCTCTTTCCTGATTTCTTTCTTTCTATATCTTTCTTTCTGTCTGTCTTTCCAGTTTTGCCCCAAGTATAAATGTATCTCCATAAAACAAGATATAATTGACGCGTTGAACATCGGCCAAAAAATTTCTATCCTACTCTTCCATTCGGATTTATGACGGTATTCCCATAATGCATTGCGCTCTGCATTTGCTATTTTCGCAACGGTCGAGCAACTTTGAACCGGTTGATTGACACCAAATCAATTGCTCCCACCGTCGGAACTTTTCAACCGGGGGTTCTTTATATGGGCTGACAGAGAATGGATATCACATTATTTCAACATACATTTACAGCAGAAATCTATTTTTCTCTACAGAGCTTTTCCCGAAAAAGGTTTTATTGTCCGATAACAAATTGAAATTTGAAATGACCTATGGGACCACTTTTGCAAATATTAGGAATATATAAGTATTTCGTGTATATATATATATATATATATATATATATATATATATATATATATATATGATCTAATAAAAATCTTTTAGAGTACAACTTTGAAACTTCCGGCATAGCGTCAGTTGGAAATTGCAACTCATGAATATGGTTGTTTTGTTTGTATCTTGAAAAGCTTAAGACACAAAAACTAGAATATTTACAAAGCTAATCCTGGCAAGAAAACACCATGATTTAGCAATCGTTATTAGGCTATTGCTATTTAAACAATCTTATCGACGTTTCTGATGCTTTGCTTCGCTCACGACAACAGTTATAAAGCAGCCAGGGAAGATTGAATTCACTACCGGAGTAATGGTCTTGATACCCATTGCTCAATGTCAAGGTAACACGAAGTATTTCTTGAAGCTTTACTCAGTGTGGTAGAAGGTCATAAATGTTGGGTACTGATTGTACTAATTCAACTCATCACTAACATCGTCGGAGAGACATTTTGTGGCAAATTCTTTTAGCAAATCCACTTCCTGCATAAAACTTAAAATGAAATGGAAATGAACAAATCAGCTCAGTTTCTTCCGTGTCGCCAATTCGGTAAGGCTTTGTCCATGTGAGACGGGTTCCCACTTGTCAGGGACTATTACTTCATTCCTGATTCTATAATTTATTTAAAATAATTGTAACAAAATGTGCAAACAGTAATGTACGATTATGTTAATTTACAAGTAATTTTATTCAATGCATAACTGAAAATATAGATATTTTATTCAAACTTTAATTCAAGGAAAAAGAAAGGTACCATCAAGATTTGTTTTTGTTTTGTTTTTTTTTTGCAGATGCTAAAATTGCGATAAAAATACATTTAATCCTGGAAGATTTAAGCAAATGCTGCATGGGTGAGAAAGTTGTACAATTATACAGATAAAATTCTGATGAAAAAAAAAAACAATTTAATCAAACAAACAAAAATCCAAAATGTGTAACTACTTTTTTACTAAATCGAACTTTTATTTTTTGAAGTACATGTCTCTTGAATAAAGGTAGTTTGACTAGGGGTGGAGTGGCTTAGTGGTTAAGGGCATAGAGATCGAGGTGCAGAGTTCAAACTCCGGCAGAGACACTTTGCGTTCACTTTGCAGTCCTTTGGAAAGGTATGAATCCATACCCCCAAACACGTCATGAGTCAATGTGACAGGACGAAGCCCATCACTCCCCTTACAGACCTTGGAGGGAGGCATATGTCCAGTAAAGAATTTTAAATACTGATATAGAGTTGAATCAATTGATAGTGCTTATATTCTGAATAGGATGCCTATATTTTGAAAAAAAGGTATTTATGAGTTCGTTTAAACCTGTAATAACGTAGGTGAAGAAAATCGTTCAAGTCTTAGGGCTTCCAATATTTAAGAAGAAGTAGGAAAAATCATAAAAATAGTACAGCAACTCGTTGTAAAACAAACGCTTAACACTATCTTGCTTTTCATCTTTTCCCGTAAAAGCTGAAAACAGCAAATATTTTCTAACAGTTATCTGAAATATATTATGAATAATGAAAATACTTCGTCTCAAAACTTTAGAAGACTTTAACTTGGAAATCGAATTTTTTTTTATTCTAAAGGAAACTCATATTAAAAAGTGCCACTAACCCAGTCATCATTGTTGTGTCTGTCCAAGTGCACATTCATTGCAAAGATATTCCGTCGATAAATAAAATCTATATCTTCACTTAGTTTACCATAATCAATTAAGCTGAAAAGAGGAAAATATTTGGAGGCGTCGGTTCGTCTGTCCACATGATTGGGACGAATCAAGGATTATTTTTGTGATTCAGAGATATTTTTCCGGTTTTTTCCAATACATTCATGTATAGGATTATGAGTGTCCACACGATATCTCCTAAGGTTCTCAATGAATTTCAATGATTCTTGTGGGGGTAGTGGAAAATAAGCCACAGGAATACTGATTCATTTTTGGGGAGAATCCTTGCAAAATTACTTGGTAATGTATATGTGAACACCAAATAATATCGCTAATTTTTTTTCCTGTCCACAATATATCATGAAAGGTTATCAATGAATTCCATTCAGTGGAATGATGGGCACTATACTCCGAAAAAAAAAGATCAAATTTTGGTTTTTAAAAGTTCTCAATGAATTTCAATAATATTTTGTGTAAGTGTCGACAATAGGCTATGAAAGAACTAATTAAATCTTTGGACAAAGTCATGCACAATTACCTCCCCCTGATAATGGCGTTGGCAGAAGTAGGCGCTATCTGAGGGCTTTCTAGTTTTGGTGTGCAACCATCAATTTTTTCCTGCAAAATGTTTTTATATAATTGCATAATTTCTCCCTAATCATAGTGACTGTCCTCGTTATATTTTATTCTCCAACATTTCCCAATGGTGTTAATTTTAACATCTAAAGACTTGACTAATTGTACTAATGCCTTGAGTAATGGTACTCAAAGGTTTGAATGAAAATACTTGAGCTTTAAATCAAAGTACTTATACTTTGAGCAAAGGTAGTCATGTGATGAACAAGAAATTGGCAGCCTTTATATCAAATATTTATTTCAGGCAGAAGTTCTGATTTCTTCGAAGTGTGTGTGTTTGGCTTCTTAATCACAAGATTTGACCTTTTAATTTTGCCGGAAAAAAAACCAACATCCCTAGCAGCAATGATTAAAGAACGTTTTTTAACAGTTCGAATCAATGACAGATGTATGATGTGATTCGTTTTTTGTTTTTTTTGTAAACTACATTAAGTTTCTATGTTCTCACGTACACGTGCGCATGTACAAACCTATTGAAGGGTTTTTTAAAACATAGTATACGAAATAATGTGAACATACTTTCCATTTCAAAGGACAATTTTTCACCTCAAACAGTGTGTGTGTGTGTGCGTGTGCACGTGCATCAATGGTGTTATTAATAACTATCAATGTGTATAAACCTAAGTGACATATTTGTTAAACTTGGTCGAGTCAGGTAGAAATGAGTGAGGACCGTATTCACTATTGTAATTATGGTGTGCCATACTATTTTGCCAATCACTCCCCAATTATATTAACGAAGTTTACATAATTGCGGCACAGATAAGAGCCGAGATTCCTAGTGCTGATTTTCAAGGCGAGCAGATTCTCTCGTCTTCAAAGCTGAGTGTAACACAAATCGTGTGTGCTCGCGCGTGCACATGTGTGTTTGTGCATGAAAGGTAAATACCCAAAACTTTGTTCATATAATTGTACGACTTCAATCTTGGATTGAGTAATACTCACGTCTTCTTAACCAGAAAATATGTTACTCACTATTTATGGAATTTATTATAACTGAAGATAATCTGTTTCAATTAATTGGGATAGTTAAATTTAAGTTTAACATTCAAGGAGAATAGTACCATGAAAATACAAAAAGAATGGTATGCTCTCTGATCCATGTGTAGTTTTTGTGTCCGAATCAGAATCATCTGCTTGTATTTGTGAGTTGTGCAATTATTGCACAATACATGATTTTGTACGTGTATTTGAAAATCTTGTCCAGACAGGTAAGTTAACAAAACGTTTTACAGTAACATAATGATGTATTGTAGGTTAAAGATAAGTGTTTTTCTTCTGCAACCATGCCGGCAAAAAGTCCTTTGAGAGTTGAATTTTTCATAACCCGATTATTACTTGGGGCACCGACATTGATCACCAATATATCTGCTGTCCTCAGATTCATACGCCGATAATATTGAACGGGATACGCAATGTGCAAATGTGTATGCATATGCATGGAAGTCTGTATCTGTGTGTGCATAGGCACATGAGTGTGTGTCTATATGCATGAATGTATTTGTGTGTACGAATACATGAATGGACATATGGGTGTGTATTTGTACACGCATGCGTACGTGAGCGTATACCCATGTGTGTATGTGTACATATGAGCGCACGTGTGTGTGTGTGTGTGTGTGTGTGTGTGTGTGTGCGTAAATGTGTTTGCATATGTGTGTATATGCGTGCGTGTGTGAAAAGATTCCTCTCAGATACAGATTCGGAACAACCTTCCAACATCTGTCTCTTCCTCAGTTGTGTAACTCGTTGGTTGCCCTACGGCTAGACTTGCTAACCCCCCTGACAATTGGGTGTGGGTAAAGAACAGCTGAAACCTAAGACAATGGCTCTCACCCACAAGAGTGCCACTGAAGAGGTGCTGCGGTCTCCATTTAAAATGGCAATGGAGCACGGAACGGAAAGGAAAGACAAAGAAACAAAGCGACACACGAGGAATGTTCTGTCAGCGTTCAGACAACGGATATCTATAGGGCACAATCATTCGTACACTACTTGTCTCTGAAATAAGAGTGGATAGTTCGGTGAGAATCTTTTTTGTGCATGGGTGTTCACCGCCTCCTTCCTTCGCTCCACGGCTGCTTTTCAAGATGGTTGCTCATGCTCGCGTTTGTGAGCAAAGAAAGTGGCTAATCGAAAAGAGAAGAGAACAAGTATAACGCATGCGCAGTTGGTCGTCACCATGTGATTACTTGTGCAGCGGACGTTCTTTTGCCCACGAGAATTTTTTTCAACTAATTTTCTTACAAACCTTCTCGCATCCCTCCCTACTTTCCTCACGCCCAAATTCCTCATAGAAATCGGTTCTAAAATTATCACATTTGTTGTCCCCGAAAGGTATTTGATCGAAAGAATTGAACATTAAGAAATACAAAACTATTGATGAACAATGTCTGTAAAATACAACAGGCAACGAGAAGCAAAGTGAATGCAATTTTAAAGAAGATTTTAAGCAAAGTTTGTGGTCATTAATCAAATGAATCAGGGGTACGGGGGTGAAATGATCTTTTTCTGAAATTGTGTTCATTTAATCAATAGTATGCCACTGCTATCTCCCAATTGTGTCCAAATTAGTTTTTCCAAATATGAAAAATTTACTACGGGTACTATGTCTATCCCGCTTCCACCACTGAGTAGCCAATCTCTTTATCACTTGATCTTGTACGATCACAACCTTTCAAGCGACAAATCAAAGTGGAAATGGGTGATGAATACGTAAATCAATACGACGATATAAAAGTTTCATTCAAATTTCTTTGGTAAATCATTCCATTTTTACACTTAGTGTGCCGCATAAGTCATATACATTCCTTTGTGTGCCGTCATACCATAAACATTGGAGACCACTGGATTTGAGTAATTCTTACTGGTAATTAACGATATTTTGGTTTCATTTCGAAATGCTAAATAAGAGCAATTTTTATTGCAAATTATTCAAATCATAACTTAACTTCGTTGCTTCTCGTTTAACGTGACCCTTTATGCGTATTTATGTATATCTTCAGGGTAGAGTCAGTCTAATATATATATATATATATATATATATATATATATATATATATATATATATATATATATATATATATATATATATATATATTGCCAACCTGGCGGGTAACATAGTTATTTTTCTATTTGCTGAATATCAAGTTAGGCAAGCCCTCCTCATTTGGAAGATTTGTGCATCTTAACACAATCTCTGTAACCCCGTAAATATTCATATCATGTATACACACGTAAAGAGAAAATGAGGTACAAAACTTGGAACAGAATGAAGTATATTAGATATTTGTATCCTGGGATAGATGCAGAATCAGCAAACACAATATATATATATATATATATATATATATATATATATATATATATATATATATATATATATATATATATATATGTGTGTGTGTGTCTGTGTGTGTGTGTGTGGATGTGTGGGTGTGTATGTGTGTGTGTGTGGGTGTGCATGCGTGTATGTATGTATGTTGTGTGTTGTCGACAAAAAAAAACCCATTTGCAGGTGACATAAAACTGAATGATAGGTTAGCACTTTGAAATGAAATAGCCATGAATATTTTCAAAACACACAGGCAACATTTAACGAGGTTAGAGTGGCTTCCCCTAGTAATAAGCTCACAAACAATTTGTAAGAAGATGTTTTGGATGATGATAAGGGCAATTGTAAAAGATGGAATGGAATAGAATCCCTGAAAGACTAGTGGGAGAAAGCAAACAATTTGATGCCAATAGAGATCAAAGAAGAATGGAGGTTTTAAAGTTAGATTTGATCATGTGTCAACTGTAGAATTCTTCTAGTTCAGTCGATAGGACAGAAGAAACATGAGTTCGAGTCTCACCGCGAGGTGATTCCTCCTTTTGGATCCACGCTGTTTACTCACTGCTGTAGATTGACAGCCTCATTAAGGATGAGATATAAAGCAAAATCTTATCTATAGCTTAAATCAATATTCACTCAATTTAGTTTGTGGAAGGCCACATTGATAACACAAATAGTAAAGATAGGAATGACTAGCAACGGCCTGCGAGAATGGTCTTTGTGAAGTACAAGTCGATTACCTTGAAAATTAATGCCTCTATTGATAATTTCTTTGAATTTCTATGGACAGAGGGCCGTTAATGCACCCAAGATGATTTCGACGCCAACCCTTTTTCAGGCTCGTTTGAAATCAGAGGAGTCAGTCTCCTGGGCTGATTGCTAACTATAGCTAGAAATCCTAGTCTTCCCTACCAATTAATACATAGCTAGGTAGGAAAGAGATGGATTCATGCCTTTCCTTGGGGCATTCGGGTGAAGTGGACACAAGCTATCTCAGACAGAGCTTGAAATCGACTCCATTCTCTGCTGAGTTAATCGTTTGGGCACTCTGCATCTCTCTATTAATAAAGGAAGCAATAAAAAGAGAATAAGTAACAACATTGCATCTCAGCAGTTAATTAAAACTAAGAAAAACAATCTTCTTCTATCACTCAGTCAGTGATATTATTATTTTAGACTAGATGTTCCTTACCTGGATTACATCTACCCCCAAGGGTACATCTGCACTTCTGAAGGAATACGTAGGGATCCAAGAGTATAACCATGGTGTACACTGCTGTACATTGTAACGTCCTCGATACAAAACAGCTGATAAACGCAACCGAGCAAACTCTCTTCCCCTTTCTTTCATCTAACAATATAGCATATATATATATATATATATATATATATATATATATGAAAATTGCAAATCTAAAAACACATGAATATTTCTCCGTTGTGCCGTTGCTAAAGTTTCCCCTTGTACTTATAAACATGTTGCAAAAAAAAATAGGCTGAACCATCTCACAAACCAAGACTGAAATGTTCATAGAATTATCATTAATATAAATATCAACATAATTTTATTTGTTTTTTATTCTTTCTCTTCAGGGTTACGTGGGAATGTGTCAGAATGCTCAAGAGGTAGGAAAAACAAAAAGGTTGGGAATCCCTGTTTGAGACAAACATCTAGAGGCCAAAAGACACTTTTCGTTCTTTGAAGAAATCAGAAATACGGCAAACACACAGTATTAAAATGTACAGCAAAGAAGAGGGTTTTATGCAACAACAAAAAATAAATGCTTCTGTAAAAAGTTATTTTCTATCATTGACAAATCTTTAGCCTTTTTATTGTTCTGGGATTGGGGATTTTTTGTTTGACCCCACCAAAAGCTTAATTTTTACGTATAAAACCCTGAGAAAAAAAAAGATAGAGTTGGATTTTTGTTTTCTTGCCGATTAGAAACTCAATTTGTGGTTTTAGTTTGGAGTCAAATTTTAAGAGCAACTCAATTTCGGAGAATCAAAACATTTAAACCTTTCTTCCGAACGGTCACTTTATGTTGATTTATATTATCTATCCACCAATCTATCTATAGGTCATTGAAGTTGCCGGATTTTTTAAGCTTCGTCCGAAGGAATGTCTGATGTAGCCGAGTGTTTGAAATGAGAAAAGAAGAAATATAAAACATCCTTCTTTTTTGTTAGTCTCAATCTAAACTTTTCATAATATTGATATTTCAGGTTTATTTTGTTAGTCCTCCATCAGGGTTAGGGGATAGGGTTAGCTACTTTATCGCTACCCCATCATTCTTCTGCTCATTCATATTCTAGATTGGCAAACTTGATATTTGGGGCTGTAAGGAAAATCGATGATTAAACAACAAATGTTTTGTAATCAGTTCAATTGTCTGAAAACCTTTTTAAAGGAACAAGTGGTTTATCAAAAGGAGTCTGTCCTACTGAGTGTAAAGAATATCAATGATAGAGACTATGAGGCAGAAGAGATGGTGGAGAGTGTGAGGAAGAAGGACTAAGAGTGAAAACGGAAGAAAACGAGAAACAAAAGAACTGGAGGTTTCCTATGAAACATCTTCACTTCTGTATAATTGTTGTACATAAAAACTAAAATTGATGAATGATAAAAAAAAATCCAAAAAGAGGAAAGAAAAAATTGCAGCATTACATTTCGAATGAAAGAGATCCCATGTTGATATTCCACCCTGCTGTGCGAAACCGGGGGATAGTGGTCGTAATAATAAAATTAAAGTATTCAACAACCTACGACAATGTTTCGCTTGTTTGGCTACAAGTGAAGTCAAACTGAAATCGAACAAAGAGCATGTTCAATAACGAAGATGTGTGCCCAACGAAGCGCATGCGTATTCGGAATGATGCTACCGCTAATATAAGAACAAATAGATCAGGTAGCAGATCGAACGAATCGAAGAAAAGACATTAAAAAAACTGTATAAGAAACTAATGTAGAGAGAGCATAAAGTGCTAATATCAACTGAACGTGTCGGAAAAAGAAGAAGATAATTAGATCTAATAATAATTAAATGAATCCCAAGTTTAAAACGAAGAGGAGAAAAGTGAAAAAATGGCGGAAATGAAGTATATTATACAAAGATGGCAGCCAAAATGTCGGCTGCCGACATGATTGGCCTTGCAGCTATGTTGTGACCGTTTCACTTACATGTTTTAAGAACAACCACTTATTTGAAAAACGCTTCTCTGCTTGTACGGGCAACATCCGATAAAACAAGTTACTGAATCGCTTTAATAATTTTATTCCAATTAAAAATTATTGTATAGCGATCATGTTTTATACAAATCTCTGTTGTTTCGAAGTTTTATTTATCATTAACACAAGAAATAAACTGTTTTCTTTATAAAAAAATCCAACATAAGTGCACGTATGGTTTCCTTATTATCTACGATTACCTTAAATGAGAATTCTCCCCCTTATTTCGAACATATCGAATACTTTCAGTCACAACTCATTACTAACATGTTACTGCATGCTTATACAATTTTCACAATAGCAACTGATGGAGAATTATGCCCCTAAATGGTCTCTGTAGAGCACTTAAAACCTCTAGCACCGACATTTTTTCACTAATATCTATAGACCAAGAATAGAAAAATTTGGATTCCCCAGACCAAATAGCATCTCTGTAAAGTAGGCATTAGGCACAGTAGCCTGCGGAGGACCAAACGATTTTCCCCAAAAGTACGTTTCGTAATTAACACCGTTGGGTCCTTAACAGATAAAGTAGCGAAAACATTAATTAAAATGGTTTTTCTCTGAACATGTCAAGTTGTTGGATTCATTTTTTCCTACACTTCGTTTACATAACGTATAAGTCGACCCTAAAATTGAGGTAATAACTCAAGTTTATTCTAATGTGATTAGTCACAGTCCTTACTTTACAATACTAGGTTACACCCCTCTCCTTACGATCCCAAGTCACACTCCTCCCTTTAAAATGCCGGGTCACACTCCTCCCTTGCAATCCCAGGTCATATTCAACCTCAGCCCCATGCAATCCATGGTCACATTCTTCTCCTTGCAATCCTAGGTCACGTTTCTCCCCTTGCGATTCCTTGTCACGTTTCTCCCCTTACGATCACAGTTTCCTCAATTCCTTTCCCCTTTTGTATTGTAGTCATTTTTCCCATCATACTTTCCACTATACGTTCTTCCCCTAACTCAAATTCCTCCCCAATTATCCCACTGGCTAAAATATTTCCTCTCAGGAAACTCCTCCCCTGAAACCAAGTGCTATCTATTTGGGGATCACTGTCTTGGGGGGGTTTGCAGGGGTATATAACCTAGACTACACCTATCCCCCCCACTCGTGTTTTCAGAGAACTTTGAGAGGTAGACATGGATTGTCTCAAGGAAGGACAGGAAGCGGAAGGAAGGGGGGAGTAAACTGATAAAGATTTGGATTCGATTCAAAATGTGCGAATAGTCACAATACTAAATTGATAAGGTGAAAACACATCAGGCTCGAATGAAACAGATAGATTCAATGTAAGCTGGTTTAAGTAGGGCTCCCATAATTCAGAGGCATCGGACTAGAAGGGGAACTAACTCCATCCTACTTATACTTCAAGAGGTATAATTCGGGGGCAAGGTTAGAAGTGAACATCCTAGGCTTATGTAGTCAATTAGTTGTTACCATATGATTATATCTATGCTACTATCAGGGGAACCACATGTAAATTTCATCAAGACTTCGGGAGGGGGAGTGGAAATATGATGGGAGGGAGAGAAAATCATGATCAAAAATGAAATATAGAGGATGAAGTCAAGAATCAAAGCAAAGGAGAATCAAAGTTAGGTCAGTTATATCCACCCTTGGTGTTGGGTGAAGTGAATTGTCAGTGTTTGACGAGTATCAACACTGCTGTTCATTCGAGCCACGATGTCAAAACCGATTGAGAATATTGTAAGTGCTCCCCATAGGGTTCGCTATCGCCAGCTCGGGGTCACTCGTCAAGAGGGGCACTGGAATGCTAGGGTGTGGAAGGGAGCCCCAGAAGACAAGAGGTGGTAAGGGGGGCAGAAAGCTGTATGTCTGAAAAGCTGATTTTGCAATAGAGCTGTTTGAAGTTCAAGAATTGAAAAATGTTATCAATTTGTTTTTTAATGCATCATTTTTGAGTGACTCTAAAAAGAGAACTAACTGACCCTGGATAAAGTCTATGTCGGATGATGGATTTTAAAAGGCTGATGAAACTGGGGACACTAATGAAATATATATGCTCTAAAAGGTGGGGGTAGTTGTCCGAAAATGTTCAAGAAGCACTGTTGTAAGACGATCTCCAGAACCCGAATAATTTAGATCGAACACAGCGCAACTTCAAGTACTACTTTGAGAAATTGTTTTTTGAATGTATCGGATATTTTTTGCACTTCTTAATACTGATTTTTGTACAGAACTTTTCAATCAATGATTTTTATAATCTTTATTCCAAATTCTGTCAATTTTGAATCCGTCTGAATATGTTAGAATAGACCTTTCTACAATTTATTGGATACTGTTTGCATACATTGTATATATTACACTTACACACACACACGCATATACACATGCACACACACACACACACACACACATACTCACTCACATATATACATATATATATATCATAGATGTTTATCATTCATGATATATGTATATATGTATGCGTGCGCGTATGTGTGTGCATGTGTGTGTGTGAACTTTTCCTATTTGAGTTTTTTTGTTCCTTACTTCCAAACCAAACCGAACCAACCAACCTTTGATTAATTCAATAACTTCTTGGCACCTCTCCAAATCAACTTTTCAAATTATATATATATATGTATGTATGTTTTAATTGATCTCATTTTTCGCTCAAACCTAACTATGATTTATTTGTTGGCTGAAACAGTAACGTGTTTTCCCTCAGTTAGACCACTGCAAAAAAAACTGGATGCTGATTTTCAAGGGCGACATAACACTGTGCAACATATTTTTACGTTTTCTTTTTCTTCCTGAGTGTTATTTTCTGATTGATTATTTCTAAAAAGGTGGTCGATTATTCCCTACAAAATTTACTTTTATGGCCTGAACGGTGATAATTTGAAATATACTTATTCCTAATTGGATAACGAATACATATGCTCAATCAACTGAAGTAAGAAAAACCTACAAATGGATATCACTGTCTTAGTCACAAAAGCAAAGTTTCGAGGGAATAATAGACATTTTTAATGCTTTTTACTCTAAAGCAATATGAAAATAACACTCACAACCCAGAACAAATATTGTGCCGTACGGTATAATCGGCAAATCCAATCAGTGCGTTCATCTACTGATAAAATTGGCAATAGCCATCTCGTAATCGTCTAGAATTGTGTGATTACTTTGCCAGTTGTGTCAGGCACCGGCTGGAAGGTATGTTTTTAATCCACGATTCTAGGAAGGTAGAATCTCAACCAAATCTTTTTTTGCTACCAAAACACGAAAACATTCATAGAATCGGTGTGACTGAAGTACAATAAATATCCATCCATATATATATATATGTGTGTGTGTGTGTGTAGGTGCGTATGTGTGTGTGTGCGTGCGAATGTTTGTGTACTTGGATACACATTGTTTTTTTTTTTATATATGCGGATTATTCCATAATATATATATATATATATATATATATATATATATATATATATATATATATATATAAACATACACACACACACACATATATATACACATATATATATATATAAACATACACACACACACATATATATACATATATATATATATATAAACATACACACACACACACATATATACATATATATATATATATATATATATATATATATATATATATATAAACATACACACACACACACATATATACATATATATATATATATATATAAACATACACACACACACACATATATACATATATATATATATATATATATATAAACATACACACACACACACACATATATACATATATATATATATATATATATATATATAAACATACACACACACACACACATATATACATATATATATATATATATATATATAAACATACACACACACACACATATATATATATATATATATATATATATATATATATATATATTAAAGCATGAAGTATATCATGAATACAAAGTACCGGCCATGACTTACGGATGCAAAGCATATAGATTAACAAAACCAACTTTATAGAAACAGTGATCGGGGGGGAGAACTAGGACTGAGAATGATATACAAATAAATAAGCGATGAAAATAGAAACGGGCTGGATATTTAGTAAGAAGAAATGATATCAGATAGAGCGAAAAGTTAACCAATTGTGCCTATGGGGCAGTAAACACAGTAGTGAGAGACCAGACGGATGAGATAGAAAGGTTTGCTGGTATCACATAGCAGAGATCAGCGGAATCGCAGTCGTCATGGACAGAAATTACAAAGGCCTCCATATCTCAATGGATTTATAATGGCT
Organism: Thysanoteuthis rhombus; assembly: GCA_963457665.1. NCBI lineage: Eukaryota > Metazoa > Mollusca > Cephalopoda > Oegopsida > Thysanoteuthidae > Thysanoteuthis > Thysanoteuthis major. The sequence continues at coordinate 61,203,005 of OY735210.1, read as the reverse complement.
GATGATGATGTTATATATATATATATATATATATATATATATATATATATATATATATATATATATATATCAGTAATGGTTGACAATATGAAAATGGAAAGATTGAGGAATTCTAGTAGTGTATCAATAGAAGAAAAAATGAGATGTATTACTGGTTTTGTCTTCTATATTATCAATCATTAAACCGACTTGTCTGTTATGCACATACACACATACACACATACACACATATATATAATCTCAAAAGCATAAATATGTTTAATACTTTTGAAATTTATCTATCCGTTCACATCTATTTATCTATCAAATCTTTCTGAAGTGATCGAATCATAACTACCATTAAAAAATATTTGTAATTATCCAGCACTTTTCGTTGCTCCCTCTCTCTTCTCCTTTCGTATCTTACAAAAAAATTGAGGGAAAAAGTCAAGATTTCATTGATGAGTAGTTTTTCCAGCGTTTTCGATATTTTTCTTTGTATATCTATTTATAATTTTTTTATTTCTTAACTTTTTCACTTTCTCTAAGCTCAACAGAAAATCATTTCATACAAGGAATGCAAAAAAATGGATATCGTCGGAAGGTTTTTATTTACTTATTTAAGTCAGACGATATCCATTTTCATACATCTCTAATCTTCCTTTCATTCTATTTTAAACTGTCAACCAAAACTGCCACTAAAACTGTCAACAAAGGTTTCTTCAGTTTTTAATGAATTCTAGCTGTCTACGTATGTGTTGTGCGTACAGGGTGCACCAATGGAGCTGAAAATGTAAACATTTGCTGTAAGAATATTTGGTGTTTGATGTACATCCACACTATGCAAATGTTCTCGATGCTTCTTCTGATGGGAAGCTCGTTGTCTTTCAACTGGGTCGGGAGAACGGTATAAGAGCTGGGAAACGAAACTCTCAAAGAAATTGTATACATAGTTTCATACTGTTTATGAAATAATCCATAGGTTTTTGTTTTCTCATTTAGATTTTTATCTACAGAGACTGGACTGTGTGTTGTTGATTTCCACTAAAAATGTAATTCAGTTTTTCCATTTTGCATAAAAACAAACAGTCGAAATCCCAGAGCCTGTACGCAACTTATATATTCTAACACACATAAAACGACCTGATGAAATGTACGCGCTAAATGATATATACATGCAGATACCCACCAGCCAGTAATATTTCAACTCCATTGGAGCCAATGCGTCTTGAACATGACCTGATTATCTTACGAAAGGTCAACACTTAACCTCTTTTGGTTAAATGCTTTGACCAGTTTTCTTGGTGGTTAGGAACAGAACAAATCAACCTTACACACAAATTAAGACATTTTTTCAATGTCTACAACAAACTGCGAGGACACCATTTTCAATGTCCTTCTACATTCCATGTGCATATTTCCTAACATGCCAACTTGGGAGGTTTCAATTTACAAATGTAAATTTATGCTAAACTGGTCCTTTAGTTTGTGTTCAGCTACGTTCACACTATTTTTTTTCCAAAATTTCGGACTTTTTCAATGATCACCATCCAACAAGCACCCCTTTTCAATTTTTTAATTGATCACCCCACCACGTCACGCGGCTAAAAACATTGACGGTTCAATTGATTGACTAAGCAGACCTGTCAATCAAAACCTTCAATTCTCTGTTATCAGCTCCGTAAAGTTACCTGTTGCTGAAGATCAAGTGACAGCAAGTAATTTCAATATTCCAGCACCCTCCTAAGAATCCATGATGATTTTAGTAATTTCATCGCCTTCTTCTGATCGTCAATTCTTCCAGTCGTTATATATACGTAAATACAAGGTGTGTGTGGTCTAATGGTTAATAATACTTGAAATAGATTCGGCCAACTAAGTGCCTTTCAGGAAGGCACGAAACAATTCTCCCCCCCCCTCCCCGCCAAGGATAAAATAGCTGGACAGAATAGGCTCTTCAGTCTTGGTTAGTAACAGAGAGACAGACAACTCAAACATTAGATCGCAAAGCGTTGTGAAACCCAAAGAGGATGGTGTGACCGGTTGAGTGCACTGGTCATCCATTGCATCTTGGTCTGCTTTAGCTGTCCTGTCTATTGGACCAACGCAGACAGAGACAAGAGGGAATGGCCGGACAATGTTGCTCAACTCCCCCTCACTTCAATACAAGAAACTTTTTGGGTGATCACTGTAGAATCAAAGACGAGAAAAGTAACATTCATTGATCACCACCTTATTCTATTTTAATTGATCATCCCAACAAAGCATGCTATCAAAAGACGTTGGTCACATGACAATTTCTATTGGTTGACGTAACAGAACTGGGGTTTTTTCTTTGTTTTTGACGTTCTTATCAGCTGAATTTTTATTCTGTTACTTCCAAGTTTTTTAAGAAACTATTTCCAGTCACTTTTCACAACTAGACTAAATACCCACCCTAAAGAGCGGGTTAATTGCTGTGAGAAAAAGAAATAAAAAGATAGATGAATGGAAATCAAATAGCATTTAATTGAATTTGTTTTTAGAATTGATTTGATACCTTTTTATACACTGTTAGAAAAGAAGGGGCTAATGTTGAAGAAGTGGGGTGCTAATGTAAAAAAGGATGATCGGCTAATGTGAAAAAAAGAGGACTAATTTTTAAAAAAAGGAGTCTTGGGAACAAAGTTAAAAACAGGCATTAATGCCAGAAAAAAGTAGGGCTAATCACCAAAAAGAGGTGGGGTGCTGATGCTGAAAAATGGATTAAAGTTTAACAGGGGCATAATGTTAAAAAATCAAGCAAATAGTAAAAAAGGATTGATGTTGAAGGTGGGGGGTAATACTAAAAAGGCAGAAAAGTTCCCAATTTATTTTGAGCCCATAAAATAAAAGTCCTGATTTTCACCCCTTGATTTTGTCTTCTGAAAATTGAAATAAAGTCTCACCTCCTCTATTTTGACCCATAAAAGTAAAAAAAAATATTCCCCTCAATTTTGACCCTTAAGAGTCAGGACCAAATCCCCCCCACCCCATATTGGTCCTTAAAAGTTTGGGGGTTTTTTTGATTCACCACGATTTTGATCCCTAAAAGTAAAAAGAAATCTTCCTCTAGAAGTGGCAATTTTTTTGCCCTGAAAAAGAAAAAAAATTTCCCCCCCCCCTCGATTTGTGTATACCACAAAGAGTAGAAAAAAATCTCTCCGATTTCGATCCCCAAAAGTGGTGAATAAACTCTACCCCACGATTTTGACTACTAAAAGTAAAGAAGAAATCATCCCCTCGATTTTGAGAAAGGAGAATAAACAATGATACATCATCAGAAAGTACTTTTACCAGAAATGAATAGTGATATAAATAGACCCCCTCCCCTGATTTGAAACCCCCTAAAAGCATAGTTTAGGGTGGTTTTCTAAAACTCGTTTCCCGGGAATCCGTATCCACAGCAAATGTCATGAATTATATCAAGTAGTTTTGAGGTAGGCGAGGACAGATAGACAGGCGGACTTTTGGCGAATCATAATAAGAACAGATGCTCACTGACACGGTTACCCAGCGTTGCAAGGGATGTTCCCTGTTCTCTTATGTCTAATTTCTGTAATGAAGTGTTAGGTTATCCTGATATGTTTATCTGTTAATTATTGGGGGGGGGTGATATTCTCTCTCATCTAAAATTGTATAGTTGCTTTTTATAACTATTTTTGCGTCATTCAAAAGTAACGAAGAAACAGTGCAGATTGGAAACATACAACCAAGTTCAGCTCTCAAGGCGAGACTCAAAGCCTCATCTTTTTTGCCGTGGGAAGCTGCTCTTGCGTGTTGAGGCTGGTGTATTATTCCGAAAAATGGACGGAGAATAAGAAAACGAACGGTATACATTAGATATATGTGTCGGACAAGGGTGGAAATCAACTCGATGAGGCTTACACTGCTCAACAGGGATAAGGTATGGAAGTCTTTGTCTAACAGAGGGAAGAGTTTAAAATTTAAAATACCTACAACCTACAATCTACGTTAAAAGCTGACTCACACACACACACACGCACACTCTCTCCACATGCATTTATATATATATATATATATATATATATATATATATATATATATATATATATATATATATATATATATATAGATAGATAGATAGATAGATAGATAGATAGAGGGGGGAGACACACAAACAGAGAGGTGAGAGGGAGAGTCCTGAATGCTTTAAAGCTTTTAACCATTAACACATTAAAAAATAAACTTTTTCAAATATTTTTGTGTCACTTATATGCATATAAATATTGATTTTATATATAATCTTCCGTTATTACAAGATGAATGCATCGTAAACAACGTAAATAGATTGAACAATTAAAGAAAATGGAGCTAATGTAGGATACGAACCTACGGCCAATAGGGTGGCCGTTTCAACGTAGCGTTGCCCTTACCGTTGTGCTAAACAACCACCGGTATGCAAAGACACAAATAACTGTTTAAACTCCAAATTCACATCTTTTTTACTCACAGTTCATATTCTGCTCTCTGCTACTTTTGATTTTCACCCCTTAAAGAATTCCCACGATCCTGACCATAAAATGATAATAAACGATTTTGACCCCTAAAAGTGGAAAGAAATTTCTCCTCAATTTTGAGACATAAAAGTTTTTAAAAAGTTCCCCCTTCCATATAGTCCCCTAAAATTAGTATAAAATGGATTTTGACCTCGAAAACAGTGGATTTATTTTACATTTTTAGGGATCAAAATCATGTGGGAATTCTTCTTTCCATTTTAAGGGTCAAAATCATGTGGGAATTCTTCTTTCCATTTTAAGGGTCAAAATCAGTGAGAAATTATGGGTTTTTTCGCTTTAAATGTTCAGAATCTAGTGGATTTATTTTCTCTATTTAAGAAAGTCAAAACCGATAGTGAAGATTTCTGTTCACTTTTATGGGCCAATTTGAAAGGGGACTTTTCATCAGATCCAAAATCAAGAGGAGGACTTTTTCTTTCAATTTTGGGGGACAAAATCGAGAGGGAACGTTTATTTTCATTTTGGGGAGGAAAGTTGATCGTTTTGTTTTTGTTTTTGTTTTTTTTTTTACATGTCTCACACGGTTTATCTTATTATTTCTTCAATCTTACCAGTTTTTGAAAATATAAGATATAAGTCGGTATTAGATATGTTAAAAGTATCTTAGCTTCTTCTATAAAGAAGACAGCCTTATGTCACATTTCGATTTCGATAATTGATTTGAAAAAAAAGCAGTTAATGTTCCTTTCTAACGTCATTAAAAAATAAAAGATCATTTTGATATGGTGAATAATCCTGTAAATCGATGCCCCCGAATCAAACCTCCATAAAAATATTTCGTGGGTGGTTTGTTTTGTTTTTTTTTAGGGGGAGGGGCAATTTCCAATATAACTTTACGCTAAATTGGTTGCTTGGTTTATGGCCGGCAAGTGTTCCTGCTTGTTTTTGTTTTTTTTCTAATTCAGCCTTTTTTGTGATCACCGCCCAACAAAAAGCGGGAGAAGTAATTCATTGATCACCCTTTTTTTCCATTTTTCAATTGATATATTGCTGCATGGTCATGTGACGGTTTCTATTGAGTGTCGGGGGGTTTTAAGTACTCGGCGAGACTCTTGCCAAAAGTGTTCCTGACAAACCATTAAAATCAAATTAAACATTTTCATTTTCGCTGATCAAGCAAAATTCTTTTAAAATCAAACTCGGACCTGTTCATCTCCCTTTGTTTGTCAATGATATCTGATTTACAAACGTCGCTTAATTAGCAGAAACATTATTTTCTCTTATCAGTTCCATCATTACGGATTGTAAAAGATCCTTTTGATTAAAAACTACTTCCTAATTATTCGGTAAATTTAGCAGCATTTTATTGTGGCCGAACTGAGATCCAAGATATAAGAGAGATTAACCAGCCGAATGTTTAAAAAAAGCCAGAGTGTAATGAATTGAGATACTGTAAAGTACCATAAAGTATAAGGTGTGACCTCTGACCAAAGACTACCTAATATTCTTAGTCCATTGGATTGTTAATGGACTGTGCACTTCATTAGATAGATAGATAGATAGATAGATAGATAGATAGATAGAGAGAGAGAGAGAGAGGGATAGATGTGTTTCTCGAAAATTAAGGAGCCAACAAGATCTAAGCTCTTTTCACTTTTTTGCAAATAAGTACGCATGTTATTAACGGAAAGGCAAAGAAGGAGGGTGAGACGTGGAACCACTTACCCGACTCTGTATCTCCTACTTGCTATTAAGACCTCAGCAGCATCACCTCAGGGTGTATCTGGTCGAGAAGACTCCTCTTCAGTTGGCTCCTAACTTATGCTGGTGAAAGACTCCAGAAAGTTAGTTTGTGGCAAAACTCTTTAACAACAAAGGCAGAAATCAGGGTAGTAAATCAGTTCAAGTGATGAGCTGGAAGCCACGGGGAAAGAGATGATTTGGGACGCCAAACCGGAGCTGGTGGTGGCCAAACTGACAGAAAGAAGTTGCTTAGAACCGGGTTTGTATGCTATTCATGAGAGAAATAAATTTATAGCAAGCTGAGATATCTCCCAAAACTCTCTACGTTCGAATTATATATTCAATCTCTGTAAATCTCAGATATCTTTAATTCCCTCAAAGTTGTTTTATATGGAAGTAGCACATGCATTGGTAATTATCAGAACTATTTTGATTATTTCTGACACTGTTTCCCTGCAAGTTGACACGTTCATGGAGTACTCTCTCATCTTAGCGCTCACCTTGCAACATGAGCAGAGGCACAACGTTAGGGATTAAGAACTTAATTAGCAACCCAGGTCTTTCTCACGTTTGAAAAACACAGTGCCATTCTCCTTTAATTCCAGGATCCTCTTTAAGCAAAATGACGTGTATATTTTCAATGATGTTTGACACAAAAACAAGTCCTTAGATTTAACCACATTGATTATGTTAATATTCATTTTCCCATTGATGAGAAGGTAGGAAAATAACGGGAAAAAAAGAATAGATAGAATCAACTTGGTTGAGGATTTTCTTCCGTATGCACTCACAAAGTCGTTTTGAGTTTAATAATTCATCCTATTTCAGAAAGAAATCATTTGTTAGTTCCAGCACTGCGCTTGCTTCATCTTAGGCACCAATATATAACATCCTAAAAGCACCTCCAAAACGACGTGGCCAGTAATTATGTTTATAAATCTGATGGAACTAATTTTTTTTTACTTGTACATCCATACATAAATATGTATTTAAATGTTAACATATATGCATATGTAAGCTTATATACACACACACACACATATATATATATATATATATATATATATATATATATATATATATATATACACACACACACACACACATATCATTAAGTAATAACATGTGTGTATGTTTGTACTCCAAGATGTCGAAAATTACGCATCACAGAACAGAAAAAAGTTATTTCCGAAATCCGCTGGTCTCAGATTACTTAAAGCACACAGCTCAAGTTGAATTTTACATTAAAAAGAAATCGTCGATTTCTATGGTGTCTGCGTTTGGAAGTCTTTCCAAAAATATTTTTCTTTGTGTTTTCTTAATCTAGGATTTTCTAGGAAAATGATTTCAGTTAGATTACTAAAATCAAACTATATGTATATTTTGAATCAGCATCATCCAGGAGGTGTTCCATAATTTATTTGAATCGACTCACACGTAAGGGGATGGGTGGCCTTGCTTTTTGAAAATATTCTTTCTCGAGCTGTAATTCCTCGTCCCAAATTCTTAGCAATTCGCTAGCTGAGCGGTTAGAGCCTCATGAAATAGAGTTGTCGGATTAAGTTGAAACTCCGACAGAGGAAGGTGTTTTCCTTCATTTCAATCATAAATGCTCTCAAATTAAAATGACCTTCAAACTTCATGGAAATTTATCAGTTTTGATGAAAAGATTTTTAGAGAAGGCTCTGTTAACTATGTACTTATTATACTAAGCTAGACCCTTACTTTAGACATATCCAAGATCAGCAGTTCACGTTTGCCTACATCACACAGTTTACGATTGAATTTTATGTGGGGTTAGCGTTCATACTCTTAAAAAACAAGTCCGTCGAAAATATTTTTTCTTTGTGTTTTTTTTTTTCATCCAGAATTTCATCAAAAGCCATTAGAGTAAGGTCTATGAAGTCAAACTATTAGAATATTTTGAATCAACCTCATCTGGAAAGGTTCAACACTTATTTTAACATACTCACATGCTCGCAGGTCAATGATTTTTTTGTAATTATTTGAACGGTAATTCATCGTTTCAAAGTCATGGCGATGCACAAGCCAAGTGGTTATATCCTCAGAATATTGGCAAGTTCGAAATCAGTAGATCACAATTTGCTTGCTGAACACACTTTGAGGTTAAAGATTACAAAACGAAGTCACAGTTGTTTTTGTTTGTTTGGGGGGGGGGTCATTCTCTTTTTCGGCTAAAATTTACCAAATAACAGTCCTTACGGTTCAATAGCAGAGTAAAAAAAAAAACTCAGAAAATGGAATAGGCGAATCGAGTACGAATTCAGAGAAAGTTGTTTTATTTTTGCCTCTCATAGCTAATGTAATTTTGAGTGTATCTCTATGGTATAAAGTACTAAATTTTACTTTTTCTCTCGGTTTCATATGATTTCTATTTATTAGACATTTAAACCTTCTGGAATTAGGCAGGTTTGAAAAAGGAAATATTTGAAATTTTCATAAGAGGAGGTTCTATAGACAATGTAGCAATGATGCTGAGCTGCACCCTTACTTTCTATTCGCCATAGGTGACCATGAACTTGAATTCCTCGTTCTATCACAGTTAATACCAATTTGGCAGAATTCTTTTAAGAATCTATCCTGAAACTGACAAGAAAACAAGTTTTTCTCAGAGCAAAAACAATAACCCTAATCCAAATCCAAACAAAAAGAAACATGGAGACAATTTGAATTCACGAAGTCCACTTTGACATTTGAACTACGAACGCTAGAAGCAATCGAATGAATTCTCAGTTTTCAGAAAAAATCATCTTCAAGAGGGACAACACGCATATCTGACCGGCGTTTTTATGAATTCTCTATAAAATATCATTTGCTTCATAGTGTTGTCATGTTTACACATTTTCCCCGTATCTCAGCTAGTATATACATGCATATATATATATATGTGTGTGTGTGTGTGTGTAAAGCTGCTATTATCAACAAGACGTGTTCCGAGAAGACGGACTATTAATAGGACAGCGGTGTCAAGTTTGGGTACACAACTACAGATACTTACTACTTCGTCCGCCTCTATTTTGAAATCGTCCAAATAAGGATCAGACTAAGTAGGAGTTTCATATATATATATATATATATATATATATATATATATATATATATATATATATATATATATATATATACACCAGCTTATAGCCACGCATATAAAACAAACGAGGGTTAATCAATAAGTCATAAACTTAAATCATTAATCTATCTATAATGACATCAAACATTTTCTCTCTGTGATCCTTGTCTCCTCCATACTTGATAAACTCTGTATTGGATTGATTCCACGAGTTTCTTCTTTTTGATCTCGTATACCTTTGATTTTCTAGGTTTTGTTTATTTATATATATATATATATATTATTGTGTCATCCACAGACAGCTGTTTCGATGTATTACATCTCTTCAGTGTGGCTATAGACATTCCATTATCCCATCCAGTAACGCAAGGCAAAATAGAAACCTTCACTTCAGACCTGTAGGTCGATATCCTACCTCTGGACTACGGAACTGGACAGGCAGTAAGGCTGAATTTAAGTGTTATATTTAAATTACACAGAAATCCCTCATCCACCAGAGTGCTCAATTCCTATAGAAGAACATTGCATAAGCTTACAATGGATGAGTTAACTCACTTAAAGAGTGCTCAACCCTGAATAGAGGAGCATTAATTATTGTGTCATATCAGATCTTCTTCATTACTGCTCTTGATCAGAGTTGCATATATATACATATATATATATATATATATATAGAGAGAGAGAGAGAGAGACATACGCTCACACCCACAGGTTTCACTCATCCAGGCACGCATCCACATACACGCTTCCACCCTTTCCCCTATTTCATTTCCTAATCTTCTTCTACTTCTCTTTCTTCACTGCCCCACTTTCTCCACCTCCTTCTCCTTCCTTATTGTTATCTTTTTCCATCTCCTTCCTCTATCTTCTACTCCTCCTACGTTGCCTCCATTCAACTCTCATCTCTTGCCTTAACTTTGAAAGGGAGTAATAACTTATGCCTGTAGATTTTCCTAATATGGAATAATCACTTTTGCCGAGAAATGCTGGTTACGAAAACTATCAGATTCCACGGATGGGTGTCTTCCCAGGCTGTACCTAAGAGGCAGCTGTCCCTATTTACTCGATTCCTCCCTAGAGCAAAATGTGACACTAGATCGTTTTTTATATAGGCTACGGCATCGCGCCGGTGCAAAGCTACCAAAGTGTGTACTGCGAACAGATTCTATGCTCTGATCCGAAAGGCAGCTGTCTTTTGTTGGCAGCCATCTTCGGTTGCTTCGTTTTCTCTTACAGATCATGAATTGAAAAATATCGATTCTTTTTTCGATAATAGCTACTTACGGTTAAGTCATGTAACGGCATCTGTTACTGCCTGACCAACACTTAAATGGGTCACCTTTTTGAAACAACAGGAACTGTATGCCAGACTGAGCAAAGCTAAAATATGTAATGTAATGTTTGTCACATATAGCACCAGTAGCAGCCATCAGAGTCTCCTCCTTCCTACCCTCTTATTAAGCTACCTAACTTTTCCCTTCCCCTCTATTCCTTCGTACCCTCTTATCAGACAAACTGACTTTCTTTTCTTTCTTCTCCCTTCTACCGTATCCATCAAACTTATAGTATCAGTTGCAGTTGAATGAGTTCTTGTACATTTACAATAACCGTCAGCGAAGCAACATGTCATGGACTATGGTGACCACAAAAGGAATCTTTACAATTTAGGAGTGCACCGAATTGGGGGGGATCAAATTAGAAAATTGAAAAAAAGTGTGACCAAAAAATAAGTTAAGCCTCATGCCTTTTGTTGGATCATTAACAAAGTGAAATTTTCAAAACAAGCATCAACGCTACCGAACACAAATTAAGGGAAAGCATAATTCATGTTCACGTTGCATGGTTCTCAGTTTGCAGGTCTGTGTCTTGGTGAGCTTCCATGTTCCAGCTCCATAAGTGACTATCAGGAGGATGTATTGGTTGTGTACCCTTCTTTTTAGGGTTAATGAGATCTTCTCGTTTTTGAAGGTTGAGCTCGCTCTGTCAAAGGCTTGCCATCCTAAGGTGATTTTTTGCTTGATTTCTTCTTTTAAGTGTCCCATGGAGGTTCGTTGTCCTAGGTAGATGTAGTGGTCTACAGAGTGAATATTTAAATTCTTAGCCCTCTAGCTCTATGTGCAGCTTGTATGCATGATACATACATAGCCAGCCAGACTCTCCTAAAAAATTAAGAAACTTATGTTGGTAGTCTTGTAGATAGCTTTTAATAATAACAGAATGAAACCCAGGATTCATGATGAAATCCCGTTGTCTAAACTGAGTAATTTCATATCAAATCACCCGATTTTAGGAACTTCCCCCTCGTCACCTTCACAGATTTTCACTAAAAAAAATCACATGTGCTCATATGCCGAACCTATGGAGAAATCAAAAATATTAGGTCAGTATCTATAACAGTTTTGATATTAAAAATCATTGAATTTTCACTCAATACCATACATTTTACCAGTCGAGCCTTCCCGTTCATGCCCCGACATGTATAGCTCCTTTGATATGGTAAACATAGCTTTGAAACTTTGTGACTAGCGCTAACTTTTTCTGTAGAATCCAAGAATGGCCGGAAATCCTGAACGTAAAAAGATGCAGCCCACTTTGAGAGCTAGAATAATGAATCTTGAATACATACGGGAGTACAGAAGGGTTCTTGGATTGAGAAATTATGTCACCCCTCAGCCCTACCCACTTCACAGAACGTGGGTGTTATTTTATAGAAACTTTCCAGAACATTTCAGCAACCCTCCTGGATGCATTAATAATCATTGCTCTAAGGGGAAGCTCAGCAGAAACACCAAACTTTTGTCACATCATTGTCAGATCTATAAAAAAAATATATTGTGAAATATGAAAATGGTGGTTAACTGCCCACATGTTCAAATGAGGGCAGGAAAATAGGCAATTTTGAGGACAACCGAAAATCGGGCAAATTATAAACAATAACTCTGACACCCCTATTTGAGTGATTAATATGTTTACAGCATGCACATTACTTGCTATGTTATGAAAAAAAGGTATTAGAACTTCATCCAGCATATATTTTAGATTTATAGCAGTTTTAAGAGCCTTGTAGGGGGAGATACACCTGATGTGATTACAATATTTGATTCTACAGAACCCTAGTCACAAGGTTTTAAGGATATATATATATGTGTGTGTGTGTGTGTGTGTGTGCCCTATAAAAACGAGCTATGTCAAAGGTTGAAGGGAAAAATTTTGGCAGAATGCATAAAATTAAAAGATTTTAAATTTCAAAACTATTAAAGATACACACCTAATATTTTCGTTTTCATGGTAAGTTTTGTGTAGGAGTGCCTGTGATTTTTATTCAAAGACTTTGAGCTGGGTTTGATTTTAGATGGAATAACTGAACTAACATAAGAAGATCAGGTTGCTTCCAAATTACACCCAAAATCATTACATAACTTATCAAAATTCAGTTTGAGAGATCACCAAATGGCAGAATATTTTAGTGAAGAAGCAGGTGTTAGAAATATCCCAGAAGCCAGTAGCAATGGGTGGGGCCATGTTACAAGAATATCAGTCAATTGCTGAACAACATGACCCAACACATTGATCCTGCGTGATTAAAAGTGAAATCCTGATTGGCAAAAATAAGATACCATTTGGAGAAGTTCAGAATGTTTTGGCACCGTCATGTTCGAGAGTGAAAAAAACAGTCAGACCAACAATGGACTATGAAAGGCTGATTAGTGATGAGTTGTCACTCGTAGAACCACTATCTGAACAAAATGCTTCAATCTGAAGGCGGTGATTCCTTACCCAATTTATCATTTTAAAAGTGTTTTTTTTTTCAATAGCTTTATCAATGTTTGACAATTGTTCTTTCATTATAGATTTTGAGTCATTCCAATGTGTTACATCATAAAATTAACAAACCATTTCCTTGCGACTCAATAGATAAATAGATTGCTGTGAACAGAATGAGATGGACGTTAACATACGGAGATAGATAGATGGATACAGAGAGAGTAGAATCGTATTTTTGACAAAAAAATATCAGTTAATTAGAGGGTTAAGAGCGAGGTGTTCCCTCCTGATATTTAAGAGGAGATATAATTCTTTCAAAAATGCTCAATTTGATCTTTGAGTAACTTTGTGGATAGAATTCTTGGATCACCGATTAAAGTGCCAATCGATTCAAACTACACAAAAACAGAACTTCTCTCTGACTGCTTCTGAACAGAATAGCCATTTTGGCAAAGTTTTGGTCAAATTTGATAAATTGGGCCTTTTTAAAAAGCATTTCGTCTTGAATATTTAAAAATTTGGTCATTTGACTTTCTCACAGTAGTATTTTCAATAAATATAATATAAATATAATCAGACGGAATATTTAGACATGAACCACCATATATCTAGTAACAGATTTAAATTTGTTTCATGTTAAACACCCGTTCAGACTAGTATTGAATTTTAGCGGTGACACTTGAACTTTTAGCGTTAAACTATTCGGAAATCGATCTTATCTTTCTTTCCACAAATTTCCTTCATAAAATATTCGAAAATTGAGACTCTCTTTCTTGATCTTTTTAATCTTAGAATTATTTTGTTGATGATTATTTTTTTAATATAATTTTCATGTATATGAAGCTGAGACACCCTGCGTAAACATGACAACACTTGGGAGCAGTTGATATTTTATAGAGATTTCAACAAACGCCGGTCAGGCATGCTCAAAACCTTGAAGATTAATTCTTCTAAAAAACTGAGAATTCATTCAATCACTTTTGTTAGAAGTTTGCATGTCAAAGCGGACTTCGGGATTAAAATTCTGCCCATTATTTATTGTTATGTTTGGATTTGGATTAGGGTCAGATTAGAATTATCGTTTTTGCTCAAAGAAAAACATGTTTTATTACCAGTTTAGGATTAGATTCTTTAAAAGATTTTGTAAAAACTGGTATTAGCACTGATACCAGAAGAAATTCACGTTCACAGTCATCTATGATGAATGGAAAGTAGGGGTGCAGTTCAGCATCGTCGTTACATTGTAAATGGAACCTCCTCTTATATAACCTTCATATGCATCATTTTCTTAACACTGACAGATCTCCGGAGAATTTATAGGTGAAATGAATTACTGAAGCTGAAGAAAGAAAGAAAAGAGAAAGATTTTTTCAAACGGGTCTTGACTCGATCCACCAATTGTATGTACGGCGTTTCTGAGCAATGCTATGTTGCTACTCTCACTGATTTCTTTAGCGCTAAAATGAGTTTTTATTATGTATGCGTGAACAACCAAGCCTGCAAATATTGTCGGATTAGTTTTGATAAAAATTCGAAATTAATATGTGCGTTGAAGTTAATCTGTGATCTGCTGATTTCGGATATGCCTTGTTTTAACTAGTTGGAGTAGCATCCTCTCGAAGGCAGACACGCAGAGGCCAGCTCGCAAGCTTAAACAAACTGGTTTAAGCACTGAGAAGACAAATCCACATCCATGGTCTCTAATAATGAATAGAAATTAAAATTACAGTTAAGCATTATAGCTACAATGTGAATGAAAAGTTGAAAAACTTATTTCTCAAACCTGACAATTTCCAGACGAATGAAGGTCTGATAAAATTGAAAGCTCATGAAATTTAAAGAAGAAAATTAAAGTTTTGTATTTTATATATGACATATCCAAAATTACATTAACATTGTAAAGGAAAGTGATTTTTTGTCCAAACAAGGTTCGCTGATTTCTGAGACATTCACCCACTCGGCTATTGAACGTACACGACTTTAAAACCGAAATTACAGACCAAAAAAGAAAATCTTTAAAAAAAACCCGAGTGCGCACTTATTTTATGAGAGTGCGAAGGGAGACCCCATAGAATTCGTTTGACGTGTTATTTTTTGTAAAATCCAACCTTAAAATGTGTGCTGCAGACAAGTTGTGATCTGCTGAATTCGGATAAGCCTATTTTCCGAGGTTTTAACCTCTCGGCTGCCATGACTTTGAAACGACAAATTACTAATGCCCTCCTTCCATTGTTTTTTTCTAAGTCTCAAAAGATTGGACCGCTGCAGTCATAATGCTGTTGCATAAAAATGAGAGCCGAAAGACCACAACATCAGCTATTTTAAATGAGCAGTTCACCAAAGTTATCACCAACCGAATCACAAAAGCGGTAGTAACCAACCACGAGAATAAGCTGACTTTAAAAGAAACTACTCAACCATCTCCATTCGATAAACCTAAAAGAGAAAGCAGCAGAATATACGATGCCACTCGTGGTAACATTTATATACTTCAAGAAAGCCTTGAACTCAGTAGAAATTCCAAATGTAATTGACACTCTCACCCGACAAATTGTCGACCTTGTATACGTCAGAGTGTTGCACTATATGTATCGTCACTGCAGTTCTTTTATCAGGTTACTTAAAGACTCAAAGCCCTTTAAGCTCCAAAAATGGGTAAGACAAGGTGATACCTGCCTGCCTTGAGATGATTTTCAGAAACCTACACTGAGAAAACAAAAGAATCAGATTAGACGGCGAATACTTGAGTAACCTCGGATTTGGAGACAACATTGTCCTTTTCGCAGAGAATCTCCAAGACCCCAAATAATGCTAGATGAATTGAACGAGGAAAGCAAGAGAATTGACTTTCACATGATCTTCTGTAAAACAAAGATCAAGTACAACAAACAAGTCAGAAACAAATGCAAAGCGATCAAAATGGAAAACGCAAAGCTGGACAAAGTAGACCATTACATCTACTGAGGACAATGAATCTCTATGAAACCCATAAAGGAAGAAGAAATCAAGCGAAGAATCATTCTAGGATGGCAAGCCTTCGGTAGAGCAGACTCAACTTTCTAGAAGAAAATCTCATTATTCTTAAAAAGAAGGGTATACAACCAATGGATCCCCCCGATAGCCACTTATAGAGTTAAAACATGGAACCTAACCAAGAGACAGACCCGCAAATTCAGAACCATGAAACGTGCACATGGGAGAATCATGCTCAACCTCACATGGAGGGATCACAACACAGCTCAGTATACAATGGAGGGAAACAGGAGTTCGAGACATCATAGAAACCATTAGGGAACTCGAATGGCGATTGGCTGGTCATGTTGTAAGAATGGTAGACAACCGTTGGTCATCACGACTCACAATATGGATCCCTAGAGATGAAATGTGGAACTGACGCCGGAAGAATATACCTGGACAGGTTCAGAAAATATTGGCTCCGTCGCGATAAAAAAATGAGGCGTAAAAAAAAGTAAATTTTTTTTTTACCAAAATTGACGAATTTCCATGAAGTTCAAAGGCCGAATAGTTTGGAAAAATATAAAATTGAAAGGAAAAATACTTTTCCAACCGTTCGAACGTGTTCCGCCTGCTACAATTTTTCAAGAAGCAAAACACTCGACTACTGGACTGACATAACTTTGAACCTAAGAATTATTGCAAAGAAATATATTTTTGATATTACTAAACACACCTCGCATGTTAGTAGGTTCAAATAAATGGTGAAATAAGCCTCCTGAGTGAGGTTGATTCAAAATACACATATACTTTATTTCACAGATTAAACTTTGAAAGTTTTCTCTGAAAAGCCTCAATGAAAGAATACAAAGAAAAAATATTTTTCTACAGACTAGTTTTCTAAATGCCCAGGGGTAGACCCCATAAAGTCAACTATTTTCCTTTTGGATAATTCTTTCAGAAATGTGTACTATAGGTAAAATTAGACCTGCTGATTTCAAACATGTTAATGGTCTTGTGGTGCATAGTTCTCGACATTTTCGTATACAAACACTCACACACACATACGTTATTTCTTCATAATATATATATATATATATGTATATATATATATATATATTATTTTTTATGCATTATTTTACTATGTATATATATATTTGTATCTCAATTGACATCATTCCAATACATACATGAGCCGTAAAACAGGGTTGGCAGATAGTTGGACTCTTATTTCACAAAAAATGTCCCAAAGTTTTTAATGATTTTTCTTTTTCTTTCATTATTGTGGTTCAATTTTCGTCAATTAGTTGTTTTCATATTATGACAGTTTTGCAATGAATCAGATTTTTTTTTTTGGACTCATTGTCTATTTGAATTGATACCCCTGTAGATATATTAAGGTGAATATATAGACATTTCTTCGTCGACATGTGTTTATGGATATATACTCATATGTTCATATATTTATATATTTATAGATATATCCATGTGAATATATATACATATTCATATTATACATTCATATATATATATATATATATATATATATATATATATAGTGCGTGAGTGTTTATTTGCATATAAGTACTATATTTTGGCATTACTTTTGGCTTGTAATCAAAGTGATGGAAGACAAATCATATAACGAAGAGCAGAACTTGGCTAATTCCATTTGTTCCTTCCACTTGTTGCCCGTAGAAAATCTCGGCTTCCATTGTTTGATCCATTTTCTACAGATTTTGTCTTGAAGCAAAACCTGCGTCCGGGCTTCCACCGGAAGTACGAAGCACAACTTTCGAACTGAACGGAAGTCGTCGGAAAGATCCCACGAAAGTCAGAAGTGAGACATGCAGGCGACCAAGCGGATATCGACTCAGAGAATGGACTCAGTGGCAGTTCGAGATCCGACTGGCACTGTTTTTGTTCACTTTGTTATAATGTCTTATGGTAAAATAGTACAGAATGGAGTGATTGACGTAACTTTGGTCGCTAGTCACCACTAAGTTTATCCCCCATATCAAACATACTGAGTAAGTAGTAAAGTGATATGTGGAGCTGAAACAAGGGCAGCTGAAGCCGTAGACATTGAAAGGGCACTAATCACTAATGTAATTTCTCATTTTTATAGAAGAGAAGTGGCATCTTCCTTTGTTAAATTTTTTTTTGGGGATTTTATAAACGCTTAGATGCTTGCGTGGGACGAGCCTTTTCGAATTAGGTGAGTGTCATTATATATATATATATATATATATATATATATATATATATATATATATATATATATATATATCATTATTCGAAGGATATGTTAAATGCAAAGGTAAAGTGAAAATTGAAACGGCTGTGAATAAATACCGATTCACCTATTCTGTGTTATCAAACATAAAATTTCAATACTTGTTTACGAGAATTTTCACCATATTGAGTGAATATATATATATATATATATATATATATATATATATATATATATATATATATATATATATATATATATATATATAGTAATCATTTTCGCACCATTTGCCTCGTCGTCTTCAGCCTTCCTCTCCGCACTCTCATAGCCAACAACAGTGCTGGCGATGGCAGTTTCTCACCAGTTGCCAGGTGGTTAAAGCAACTGACTAAGCGACAGTAAGTCTCCAGCTCTCGTCTTAGCACTCTACAACAGTGCAACAAATTGCAGTGTCACACCAGTTACCTAGTGGTAACAGCTGGAGACTGAGTGACAATAGCTGTCTAGCCCCCTCTTTGCACTCTCAAAGTCCATAGCAGTGATGGAGATTTCAGTTTCAATCCAGTTGCCTGATGGTTATTGCTGAAGGCTGAGTGACAGTAAGTCTCCAAGCCACTTCTTCGTACTCTCCCAGTATAGAGCAGTGCTGCAAAGTTCAATTTCACACCAGATGTTTGGTAGTTATTGCTGAAGGCTGAGTGACAGCAAGTCTGGAGCCCTCCTCTCTGCACTTTTGCAGTCCACAGCAAGTCTCCAGCCACCCTCCTATCGATACGATATTCATTCAGATGTTCTGTCTCCATTTCTATGTACAGTTCAGAAAGATGCATTCTGAGCCGACATTTTTGCATGAAATATTGCTTCTACAAGAAGAAAAGAGCATATTTCATTGTAAAATAATATATACGACGGAAGAAGTCCAACTAGTACTACACGATTCACATACATATTTGAATTTCTAGGAAATGATATTTTAGAAAATAAACGACTGAATTGGTCTAAGTGGAATATTCTATTGTTTCAAGTGGTGGTTAGGACATATTGTTATCGGTAAAATTGCAACTTTAAAGTGGAGGCATCGATTTTTATGGATAGAGAAACAAGCAGGTAAAATTGCACCGTCCGTCATATAGACATATTAACGTTCTTTCTGTTTCTCTCATTATCTCTGTCTGAGTCATGTAATTACACACACACACACACACACACACACACATATATATATATATATATATATATATATATATATATATATATATATATATGGTACAAATCAGGCTAGCAGTATGATATAATATAATAATATATCAATAATATAAAGCCACTTCTGAAATGTATTGGATTTATTTCATAGAGTGCTCGATACATGCAACATTTTACTCGTGGAGTTAAGTTGTTTTAGAATAGAGCTGGAAATAAATAGTAGGTTGTGGATTCCCTACACGAACTAGCTCATGTTTCATGACCTAGTTTGTGTAGCGAATCCACAACCTACTATATATATATATATATATATAGATAGATAGATAGATAGACAGATATAGATATATACTAGCTGTGCTACCCAGCGTTGCCCGGGAAAAATTAACAACATGGGAAAGAAAATATTTCCAATAGATTTCCTGAAATCAAATAAAAGATTGTGGAGAGTGCGCTCGCAGGCACCGAACGGTTGGGCCAAAACGCACTCCCAGGAAGACCCACACAGGCCAGCACACAACATTGTGTAGACCTGCGTATGCACTCACAAAACCTTAAAAAAATTTTTTTTTTTTTAAATTTGTGTTTGCGTAAGTGGTTTGCTCATCAAAGCGGATTCTTGAATTTAAATTTAAATCCATGCTTTATATTGCATTTGGGTTTGAATTAGGTGGTTAGATTCTGGTTTTCCTTCTTGGGAAAAAGCCGTTCTATTGTCCGTTTAGGGTGAAATTCCGGTTTTCCCTCTTGGGAAAAAGCCGTTCTACTGTCCGTTTAGGTTGAGATTCCTTCAAAAATACTGCCAAACTGGCATAAGCACCGAGTGAGAGAAAAATACAAATCCATGGTCAGCCTTGACGAATGGAAATTAGAGTAGTCACATTATGAATAGAACCCACTCTTTTAAAAACCTTTGAATATTTCCTTTCTCAAAACCGACAAATTTCCAGATGGTTTGGAGCGGAATCTCGAATTGAAGTTATAGCATTATTAAACTGAAAACACATTAAATTAAAAACATTATAACATTCGGAACCAAATGACATTCCATTGAGTTTTCAACAAACGCTGACCAAGCATACGTAGCCCCTATCAAAACCTCAAAGAATCATTCTGAAAACTGAGAATCCATTTGATCAATTTGGGCGTTAATGAGTCGCAGGTCAAAGTGACCTACGGGATTTAAATTCTACCCATTATTTTTGATGTTTTGATTCAGATTAGGGTCAGATTAGAGTTATCGTTTTTGCTCTAAGGAAAACAGTTTATCGTCAATTGTGGGTTAAATTCTTAAAAAGATTCTGTCCAAATTGTTTTAGCACTGATAGAATGAGAAATTCACGTCTATGGTTACCTATGATGAATGGAAAACAAGGGTTTAGTTCAGCATCACAATTACATTGTAAATAGAACCCCCTCTTATAAAAGCCTCAGATATATTTTTGGTTTCCTTTGTTTTTTATTGTTTTTTTTTTATGGGGGGATTGGCGATTACTAAACTAACAGATTTACGGAAAAATGAAGATGTAATAAATTGAAAGCATATGAAACTGAAAGGAAAAATGTAAAATTTTCTTCAATGGTCCAATGATTGTATTAACCACGTTTCTCAAACCTGCCAAAGTTCTAGAATTGGGGGAAAACACTCGAAATCTCACAACACTAGAAGGGAAATATTTAAGATTTCATAAAATATAAAAGAGAGGATTTGCGCTTGCGTGCACCCCCTCCCCTCAGAGGCAGAAACTTCCGGGAAGACCCGCACAGATCAGCGCAGAAACCTCGACTGATTGCCTAATATATATTTATAGTTTTATGGGTCTAAACTTTTTGAGGAAGTCTTACATGAAAAAGAAACAAAAAAACATTTTATCAGATTTATTTCAGAGAGCGTGAAAACAGAGATCAACAATATTTTTTCGGCAATATTCGACCTAAAAATTCGTGCCGTTGGTCATTTGAGACCAGCTGACTTCGTATATGCCGTTGTCTCTGATTTATTATAGCACAATCAGACACACATGCATATAAACTTTATTTCTTATATATATATATATATATATATATATATATATATATATATATATATATATATTTATATATGTATATATATATATATATATATATATATATATATATATATATATATATATATATATATATATATTCCAGCAAACTTCCCATCTCACCTCTCCATCTTGTATTCCATCTTTTCGTACTGCGTTCATTGCCTCACGAGCATTAATCGGTTAGCTTTTTGCTCCACCGGATGTTTCTTCTTCTTGCTTTCTGCCCAGACCATTTCCATTTTTGTTGCTTAATTATTAATATTTTATCATTCATCCTAGTCCCCTCTCGGATCTATCGCTAAGAGTTCTATTGCCCTTTGCTCTATTCGGAGTTCGTTTTCGAGTGGTTTCGTAAGTGTAGCACCCGTACGTTACAGCCAGTATCTCAAATTTATTGTATACTTTATGTTTTAAGAATATTGGCAATTGCTCTTCAGTACGTCTCTATTTATACCAAATGATTTTCAGACAATCGTTATGCGCTGTTTTATTTTTTCCACGACTTTTATCTAGGCTTATCTTATGTCTGGCCCAAGGTAAATATATTCCTTAACTTCTTCTAATCTTCAATAATGATGGTTTTATTGCATACAACTTTGTTATTTAGTATGTTATTGCTACTTATCATCTCTTTAACAATTTTAGGTTTTTGGTAGTTTAACATAATTAGTGTTTGAAATATATATTTTTCAAGTCTGGTTTCAGTTTTAGAATGTCCCAGTGGCTATTAATTATTTGAGTCTGTGAGAGAAGAATGTCATTAAAAGTTGTTAATTTGGGGGATGCGATTTGATTTTACTTTTGTTGTTGATTTCAAAATATCTTCTCCTGGGGTAAAGATAGTTTCATAAGGGTTGGTAGTATCTCTTTACTTGGCTCATTTAGTGTTCTGTTGTCGAAGCAATTTTTCAAAGACTGATGTATCTTCTTCATTTTTGATGTGATTTAACATCCATTTTGACTAAAATTGCATTTAGTGGTATTTCAATGTTTTTAATTTTGTTTAAGAAATCTGTTGTATCGCTTACGTAAGATTTTGGTTTTTTAGCTATAGTTCGTATGTAGTAGTCAAAGTAATGTTTAGTTTAGGTGTATGGAAGTTAATAAATACGTATATAAAGAGAGATAACGATGAAAGACGCATGTGTGAAGGAAGGGTATATTTTCTCTATGATTCATATATGCTACATACGGTAACCTGCCTGCTGACCGAGGTAGCAGCATATTTCCAGTGGTCAGCGTCAGAGGTCGGTTTTGTAGCCCAGGTAGAAAAAATAGCTTTTGGGGGTCTGCTTTTTAAGGCCAACAAGAGCTCCAAACGTATATCAATATAGTGAACCTTCTGCAAAGAAGTTGTTGTTGTTGTTGTTGTTGTTGTTGTTGTTGTTGTTGTTATTATTATTATTATTATTATTATTATTATTATTATTATTATTATTATTATTATTATTATTATTATTATTATTATTCACTAATTTTTGTTTATTTGTTTGTCCCCTCAACATTTCCAAAAGTTCAGATTAAGTTTCAATGACATTATATAGAAGATTAGATCATACACCATTGAAGAATTAATTAAATATTCAGTTGGATCCAGAAATATTTAAACGATTTTGTTAACATTGCGAGATTAAACAATCTTCCGACTTTTAAGACGTAATGACACAGTAATGTAGACGTCTTAACAAATAAATAAATAAATGTGATGAACTCTATCATAGTTGTTTTTTGAAATTATTGATTATATGTTTTGACATAATCTGGGATCTATGATCTGATTGTTCTTTGTGACAACAGAGTGGACAGAGATATGCGCTCTCTGAGTGCCTTCTTATTCTTTGTGGTTATTAAAACGTTTTTTTTTTGGGGCCGCCTCGTGAGGTTCACAAAAGGCAGTACTAATAAAATTTCATATCTTCTACGGAAAATCTGATGTCAATGGAGCTAATAAGAAAGAGAATAGCTTGAATTTATTGTGCTCAACAAAAACTTCGCAGACAACGCGACTGAAAAGGAGAAAATCAGATGAGAAAGGGGACAGTGAAGAAGAAGAAGAAGAAGAAGAAGAAGAAGAAGAAGAAGAAGAAGAAGAAGAAGAAGAAGAAGAAGAAGAAGAAGAAGAAGAAGAAGAAGGGGAAATGGAGGAAGATATAGAAAAGAAAAAATAAATCAAAGATGAAATGAAGATCGGGGGGCAGTTGGAAACGAAGTGGATTTCCCTGATTGAGCAAAGAAAGATCCTTATTGGGTTCCCTCTTGATGAGTAAGGTCTGGTCTGCAACACGGCGAAATACTTTATTTCCTTTCAATTTGTTCTACTTCGTGGATTAATTCTATTATCTTTTGGATTCGAAAAGGTTTCATTCACTAGTTATTGAAGGAAGCGAATCAAAAAATGAAATCGGTTAAGCGATTTGATTTCTGATCTTGTCCACTTATTCCGAACCCCACCCGTCCAAAGATGACCATAGATAAACAGCTTTTAGCTGCTAAGCTTGGGAACTCCATATGGAGGAAATGTTGTACCCAAATTTAACTTCTGCTCTCTCGACCATGCTGAAAGAAAGAAGAGTTTAATACGTTTGGGAATCAACATGGATATTGGAAATGCTTTCACTGAAGGTTACAGCATTCGGTATTCCGAGGTAGTCATTGCTTAACTTCGGTGATACCGCTGTCCATTGATATCACCTTAGAGAAATACCTAGAAAGAATCAATTTTTGGCCAGTTCTTCTCTCAACTCAATTGTAATTGGTTTTCGTCCCAACAACTCAGAACATCAGTCTACGACATTGAATAAGTATCGAAGATAATGAATAATAATGATTTTGCTTCTCAGCATCGAATCACTGTAGCCCCACAAATGCTTCCCACCCAACCAGCCGAGTGGGCTACAGATTCTCCTCTCTTTGAGTGTCTGTGTTTATTTGGATATCTGTGTGTGTGTGTGTGTGTGTGTGTGTGTGTGTGTGGATATCAGTGTGGGGGGGGCTTCTGGTCCCATGAATACACCACTATGCAACGTGCACAGGAGAAAATCGTGCTCAACCACACATGGAGGGATCACAAGACAGCACAGTATACTAGAGGAAAGACAGTGGTCAGATATATCATAAAAACCATGAGAAAACTCAAATGGGCAGGCCATGCTGGCGAATATCAGACAACCACTGGACATCCAGGCTCAAAACGTGGATCCCCAGAGATCATATGCGAAAAGGCGGCCAAAATATGAGATGACGAGACGAACTAGATAAGTTAAGAAAGTATTCGCTCCGCGATGCCCAAGATAGAGAGGTCTGGCGGATCTTGGGAAAGGTCCATATCCAACAACGGACGCCAAAACGATGATGATGATACCGATGAGCATCATCTAAAAACCGTTTGACCCCTCTAAATGAAGTGAATCCTTTGTTTATTTTTTATTCTCTCCCCATGAAGTTAGAGAGATTTGTGTATTATTCTCTGTCTGCCCACCAGTTTTTCCGTCCGTCCGTCCATCTGTCCACGCTGTATCTCCTAAAGTTCTCAATAGATTTCAATGTTATTCTGTGGGAGGGTGGGCCGAGAGATTCAATTGCAGGGCGGATCCAGGATTTTTTCGACTCTGCATTTATTTAGTTCACAACTTCTTTACACGGCGATATTCACGTGAGATTAGTTTTAGTCTAGATAAAATATAATGTATAAAACTTCGTTGCATGACAGCACACTAAGAGATATATTTAACTCATGACACATCAACTCTTTACTCAATTGAAATATCGATATATATTTGTACTGCAAAGTACATGTTTTACTGTTTGATCAACATCCTCCTTCAACATAAAAGTAAATTTCATAGAAGCAATGGAAGAGCGCACTGTAACTCCGCGTACGAAATGAATCAGACGAAAACATATCAGTCATCAATGGATGCAACTTTCATATCATCATATTGATAGACGTACCTATCAACCATTTTTCCTTTAATTGGTCGTTAAAAAGGTTCAAATCCTGCAAAATCTAATGATAAAACAACCGAATTGGCAACTCAGTGGTGGAAATGGGACAGACATAAGATCCGTACTGGACACGTTCAAGGTTTGAAATACATGTTATGTGGCATAGTTGGGAAACACTTGCAGAACACCAATGTGCTGAGTTACACAGTTTGAGAATCTGGATGATATGATCTGAGTTCTCTATCTTACCACATGCTAAACTTCTGACTAAGAAATCTACAGAGAAATGACCTTTACAAGAATTGACATTATAGAATTTGAAGGTCACACTCGTTATCATAGAAGAGCGATCGTGATATTTAAGTAAGAAGCTGCTATCTCTAGAAAAGGGTTGTTTGTTTGTATTTTAATTTTATTCTTCGATATTATGAATTATAACTTTGTCAGTGTTGTTGTGTAGGTGATAGCAAGATCTTTATCATCCGAACAAGATTCAAATGGCTTTTTTTTATTTGTATCCGTTCCCTTTTTTCATATGATGCTTTGAGATCCTTTGAGGAAAAGCTTTATTGGTTGATGTTGTTTGACAGTTGCGCCTGGCAGTCTGTGTTTGCTCACGTCATCCGAGACGAGAGCGAGGCTTCCTGACAATCATCAGAGAAAAACGCATGCGCCTGTAAGACTTCAGAATGGCTCCAATCAATGAAATTCCCATTACTATTATCATCACCATCCTCATATCGAAATTAAGTTGTCCTATGCAAAACTAATGCTTTTTCATGTGAATCCCCCCCACTCGTTTATGAATTGACCAAAGTCTCGAGAATTACCACGTGAAGATAGTAAATGACTCGCCCCCATTTGCAACTAGAATCGCTACTTGAGACCCTTCGAAGCACTGACTTTTTGGCAAAGGATCATTTTTGATACTGTTGATTAATTCTGTAATTATTTTTAATATTCTAATAATATTTTTACTGAATGATATTCTTACTGTTGGCTTCTGATAATTTTACTTCTGGCTTCTGAAATAGTTTTCTTTGTGATTTTGAATTTTTCGACTTTGAAATGACCACTGCCAGAGCTTGTAGTTTTCTTCTAGTTTTCTTCTTGTTTCTAGTTTTACATTGGACCTGCAAGTGGGTAAGTGGAATTAAATTAAAAATTTTAAAATTTACAATCAAATTTAGAATTCTCCCCCTCCTGTCGAAATTAAGATATCCTATGCAAAACTAATGCTTTTTCATGCGAATTCCCCCAACTCGTGTATGAATTGACCAAAGTACAACCAAATCATTTTACTACAAAAAATGGGACACAGATTCAAGATTTGTGTGTCATAACCGGCAGGTGTTTCTTTGTTAGCTACCAGGAGGGACCTGGTCGTCATCCTGTGACTGCTGGCCAAAACTTCGGCTCGTGCTCCCTTAATGGCCTTGAGGAGGGACACAGTCGTTACCTTGTTACTGTTGGCCAAAACTCAAATACCAACAACTGCATCCAGGAAAGGCACGGCCCTCACCGAGTGGCTGCTATAAAGAACAAGAGGAAGAGATGGTCAAGAGAGGAGAACAGTCTAGTCATGTATCGCTACTTAAAAAGCAAACCTTCGGTGCGATCTTCTAGGGAGTGCATGCTCAAAATGTGGAGGGAAAATCTGCTGTGGAGGTATCAAACCAGCATCTGGCTGACCAAGTAAAACAAATCCTAAAAAAAAGGTTGGCTCTCCGAGACTGAGCTACAAGAAATCCGCGATTACGTAGAGGGGGAAGAAGGTGACACACTCGATGAAACACCTCCCAGCACAACCAACACAAACGATAAAACTAGAAGAATTCCGTACAAAACCCCTGATGTGACACACCAGAGAGAGACGACAAAACCCCAACGGAAGAAGAAAAAACCCAGATACAAACTTTGAAAGAAATCACGCGAGAAGAGAAAACAACACTCCCTTCTATAAGAGACAAAGACAGAAAGAAACTCGAAGAAGTGACCGAATATGTCAATTGCCTCTTACAACATATTGAAACGAACAGCCTTTTGGAACTCAACTACTTAATTTACGCTGGAGTAAAAATGGTAACACAGAGCTTCAGAACACAAGAAAGAACTCCAAATAATAATAGGGAGGAAAAACTCAACTGGGAAAGAAGATTAAAAAAGCAGATCTCTCAACTCCAGAGAGATGAAGTACTACTGAGAAATGCACCACATACAGACAGATCACGAGTAAGGCTTTGGAATAAATACAAAATAACACAGAAAGGCCCCCCACTGCAGTGGAAGAGATACATCAGAGGGGATTAGCCAGGGAGGTCAAGACTGAAGAGATACAGGCTGAGAACGGCCCAATACACACAAAACTGCACATTCCAAAACAACGAGAGAAGGTACTCGAACAGCATATGGGGGCACCCGAAAAGACACAACGTAACCATGCGATGGTTAGGAAACATGAAAAAAGAACTTGAAGATATAGACAATAGAGAACCAATATTACTGAATGAAGCCACATTGGAACACGCTCTTAGGAAAATAGCCAACTGGAAAGTACCAGGTCCCGACGGGATTCATGGATATTGGTTCAAGAAATTCCCCACATTACACGACAGTAATCTGTCGTGTAATGTGGTGAATTTCTACTTCTCCAAAGTTGCATAAACGAAGGTGAGGCACCAGAATGGATGACCAAAGGCAGAACCACCCTCATCCAAAAAGACCCTGAAAAGGGGAATATGGCAAGCAATTATAGACCAACCACGTGCTTACAACTTATGTGGAAAATCCTGACCGGACAAATAGCGGAGAGAATGTATATATCAATGGAAAGAAGGAAACTATAGCCAGAAGAACAGAAAGGTTGCAGGAAAGGAACAAAGTGGGCAAATGTCTCTACATCGACTAGATGATCTTAAAAGAAAAAAGAAAAAGGAAAAAGAACATTGCAATGGGATGGATTGGTTACAAAAAAGCATACGATATGATCCCACATAGCTGGATACTCGAATGCCTTAGAATGTTCAAGATCAGCGAACCAGTGTATAGATCCATCAGAAACTCTATGAAAAACTGGTAAGTAGACTTGACAGCCACAGGAGAAAACTTAGCAGGGGTAAGGATAAAAAGAGGAATGTTCCAAGGAGACTCGCTGTCCCCACTATTATTTGTTCTCACCATGATACCACTCAACAGAATCCTGAAGAACAGCAAAGGATACCTTTTTTCCAAAACAAAACGAAAAGTCAACGACCTAATGTACATGGATGATATAAAATTGTTTGCAAAAAACAGGGGAGAGCTTGAGACGCTGTTCAAAAAAGTAAAAGAATACATTGATGACATCGGAATAGAATTTGGAATAGAAAAATGTGCAATCATGGTAATGCACAAAGGAAGGCTTACAATAGCTGAAGGAATCGAATTCCCGGACAAGATTTGAGCACTGACCGCACAAGACCGATACAAATACCTGGGCGTCTTTGAATGTGACACGATAAAACGGGAAGAGAAGAAGGAGAAAATAAAGAGAGAATACCTTAGAAGGATAAAGAAAATATTAGAGACCAAATTAAACAGCAGAAATCTAATAAAAGGAATGAACACCTGGGCTGTATCAGTAGTGAGATACACAAGACCATTCCTAGGATAGACAAAGGAAGTACTCCAATCAATGGATAGGCGAACAATGAAACTCATGACAATGCATAAAGCCTTACACCCTAGAGATGACACAGATAGACTATACATTAAGAGAAAAGAAGGTGGCAGGGGGTTCATCAGCATAGAAGACTGTGTCCAGAGAGCTAAAGTACGTGCAAACAGTGAAGAAGCCATAAAGAGTGCACGAAACAGCTCAACGAACAATAAAGTAGAAAAAATGGAACAGCACAGCAAACTAGGAAAGAAAATGGGAAAAGAAAAAATAGTACGGAGAGTTCAAAAGACAGATACAAGTTTTGGCTGACGAGAGATCATGGACATGGTTACGAAAAGGAAACCTGAAGAGGGAAACGGAATCGCTTATCATGACAGCTCAAAACAAAAGCATCAGGACAAACTATATAAAAACAAAAATCGACAGAACACAGACAAACAGCAAGTGCAGCCTGTGCAGTGAAAGAGATAAGACCGTAAATCACATAATTAGTGAATGTAGTCAACTCGCCCAGAAGTAGTATAAGCACAGACACGATGGAGTAGCAACGATGATACATTGGGAACTGAACAAACGAATGGGATTCAACCATGCGGAAAAGTGGTATCAGCACAAACCAGAGGCAGTTTTGGAGAATGACAAACACAAATTACTTTGGGATTTTGACATTCAAACCGACCACCTCATCCAGGTAAGAAGTCTGGACTTGGTAATCGTAGACAAGAAGAGGAAGACCTGCCAAATAGTAGACATGGCTGTGCCTGCAGACCATAGAGTAAAGAGGAAGGAGAGTGAAAAACTGGAAAAATACCTGGATCTAGCGAGAGAACTGAAGATGTGGAACATGAAAGCCAGGATAGTGCCAGTCATAGTGGGCGCACTGGGGACTGTCCCAAAGACACTGGGGGCGAGACTGGGGGAGATCGGGATAAAGGGAAGGATTGAGACTGTACAGACCACAGCACTGCTAGGAACTGCGCGGATACTGAGGAAAGTGCAAGAAATATAAAGACCAACACTAATTGTTAACAGTGACCTAACAGAGGAAGGGAAATGAAAGCGGAAACGTAAATCACAGCACTGACATAATTGGCGAAAGAGAGAAGAGATATTGGCTGAAGACCTGAGGAGACTTTTTGTCACTCAGCCTTCAGCGATAACCACTGGGCAACCGGTGTGAAACTGTAAATTGCAGTATTACTGTGGCCTATGAGAACTAGGAGAGAAATGCTGGAGACTTGAGGAGACTTGCTGTCACTCAAACTCCAGCGGTGACCACCAGGCAACTGGTGTGAGATTGCAAATAATAATAATAATAATAATAAGATTCATATACCACTAACGACACCCAGGGAAGGCGCGGTCCTCTCGGAGTGACTGCTATAAAAAACAAGAGAAAGAGATGGACAAGGGAGGAGAATAGGCTAGTTATGTATTGTTACTTTAAAAGCAAGCCTTCAGTGCGATCTTATAGGGAGCGTATGCTCCAAATATGGAGGGAAAAATCTGATGTGGAAGTATCGAACCAACGCCTTGCTGACCAAGTAAAGCAAATTCAAAAGAAGAAATGGCTGTCTGAGACTGAACTACTAGAGATTCGCATTAAAGTAGAGAGAGGTTCAGGTGACACATCTGAAGAATGCCCCCCCAGCACAATTAGTACCAATAACAAAACTAGAATAACTCCCCATGAGACCCCCACAGTAAGCTATGTATCAGAGGGTGATGACGAGGCACCAACGGAAGAAGAGAACACCAAAATACAAGCTTTGAAAGAGATCATGCGAGGAGAGAAAACAACACTCCCCTCCCTAAGAGACAAAGACAGAAAGAAAGTCGGAGAAGTGACCGAGCAGGTCAACTGCCTCTTACAGCACATAGAAACAAACACCCTCCTAGAACTTAACAACCTAATTTACGCAGGGGCGAAAATGGTAGCACAAAGCTTTACAACACAAGATAGGAACCCGAGCAATAATAGGGAAGGGAAACCCAACTGGGAGAGAAGGTTACAAAGGCAGATCTCCCAACTACAGAGAGATGAAGCACTGCTTAGAAATACACCACACACAGACAGACCACGAGTAAGACTTTTTAACAAATACAAGGTAACGCAAAAAGGCATCGCAACTGTAGTCGAAGAGTTACACCAGAAAAGACTAGCTAAAGAGGCAAGACTAAAAAGATACAGACTAAGAACGGCCCAATACACACAAAACCGCACATTCCAAAACAATGAGAAAAAGTTTTACCGAGATTTAAATGGGGAAAGAAGGCAGGACATGAAACCAGATGCCACAGAGGCCAAGAACTATTGGAATAGCATATGGGGGCACCCAAAAAGACACAACGTAACACCGCAATGGTTAGGAAACATGAGAAAAGAACTAGGAGATATAGACAAGGGAGAACCAATAGTACTGAATGAAACCACATTGAAACATACTCTTAGGAAAGTAGCCAACTGGAAAGCACCGGGTCCCGACGGGATCCATGGGTATTGGTTCAAAAAATTTACCACGTTACACGGCAGACTCACTCACCTACTCCAAAATTGTCTGAATGAAGGCAAAGCACCAGAATGGATGACTAAAGGCAGAACCACCCTCATCCAAAAAGACCCGGGAAAGGGGAACATAGCAAGCAACTATAGACCAATCACTTGCCTACCACTTATGTGGAAAATCCTGACCGGGCAAATAGCAGAGAGAATATACATGTCAATGGATAGAAGGGGGCTACTACCAGAAGAACAGAAAGGGTGTAGGATAGGAACCAAAGGGGCAAACGATTTACTCTACATAGACCAGATGATCTTAAAAGAAGTAAGGAAAAGGAGAAAGAATATCGCAATGGGATGGATAGATTACAAAAAGGCATACGATATGATTCCACATAGCTGGATACTCGAATGCCTTAGAATGTTCAAAATTAGCGAACCAGTGGTTAAATTCATTGGTAATTCAATGGAAGACTGGAAAGTAGATTTGACAGCCGCAGGGGACAAACTAGCCGAGGTAGGGATAAAAAGGGGGATCTTCCAAGGGGACTCGTTGTCCCCACTATTGTTTGTTCTAACAATGATACCGCTTAACAGAATCCTGAAAAACAGCAAAGGATACCACTTCTCTAAAACAAAAAGAAAGGTCAATCACTTAATGTACATGGACGATATTAAATTGTTTGCGAAAAACAGGGGAGAGCTTGAGACTCTGTTCAACGAAGTAAGGGAATATAGTGAGGACATAGGAATAGAGTTTGGGATAGAAAAATGCGCAAACATGGTAATGCACAAAGGAAGGCTTTCAATGACTGAGGGAATTGAACTTCCGGACAACAACAAGATTAGGGCATTGACTGCACAAGACCGATACAAGTACCTAGGTGTCCTTGAATGTGACACGATAAAACGGGAAGAGATGAAGGAGAAAATTAAGAGGGAATACCTTAGAAGGATAAGGAAAATATTAGAAACCAAATTAAATAGCAGA
This sequence comes from Thysanoteuthis rhombus, assembly GCA_963457665.1. Classification (NCBI taxonomy): domain Eukaryota; kingdom Metazoa; phylum Mollusca; class Cephalopoda; order Oegopsida; family Thysanoteuthidae; genus Thysanoteuthis; species Thysanoteuthis major. The sequence continues at coordinate 61,170,374 of OY735210.1, read as the reverse complement.
AATCTAATAAAAGGAATGAACACCTGGGCTGTGTCAGTAGTTAGGTATACAGGACCATTCCTAGGATGGACAAAGGAAGAGCTCCAATCAATGGATAGGCGAACAAGGAAACTTATGACGATGCATAAAGCATTACACCCTAGGGATGATACAGATAGACTATACGTTAAGAGAAAAGAAGGTGGTAGGGGGCTCATCAGCATAGAAGATTGTGTCCAGAGAGCTAAAGTAGTCCTAGATAAATATGTGCAAACAAATAGTGAAGAAATCATAAAGAGCGCGAGGGATAGTGCAACAAACAAAGTAGAAAGCAATGGAACGGTACAGCAAACTAGAAAAGAAAAGTGGGAAGAAAAAAAATTGTACGGCGAGTTTAAAAGACAGATAAAAGATATAGCAGACGAGAAATCATGGACGTGGTTACGAAAGGGAAACCTTAAGAGAGAAACAGAATCGCTCATCATGGCAGCCCAAAACAAAAGCATAAGGACAAACTACATAAAAGCTAAAATCGACAGAACACAGGCAAACAGCAAATGCCGCATGTGCGGTGAAAGAGATGAGACAGTAAACCACATAACTAGTGAATGTAGTCAACTCGCCCAGAAGGAGTATAAGCATAGACACGATAGAGTAGCAACGATGATACACTGGGAACTAAGTAAACAAATGGGATTCAACCATGGGGAAAAGTGGTATCAGCACAAGCCAGAGGCAGTTTTGGAGAATGACAACCACAAACTACTGTGGGACTTTGACATCCAAACTGACCACCTCATCCAGGCAAGAAGGCCGGACTTAGTAATAGTAGACAAAAAAAGGAAGGCCTGCCAAATAGTAGACGTGGCTGTGCCTGCAGACCATAGAGTAAAAAAGAAGGAGGCTGAAAAAAGGGAAAAATACCAGGACCTAGCAAGGGAGTTAAAGAAAATGTGGAACATGAAAACCAGGGTAGTACCGGTCATAGTGGGAGCACTAGGAACTGTCCCCAAAACGCTGAGGGAGAGACTGGAGGAGATCGGGATTAGGGGGAGGATAGAGACCGTACAGACCACAGCACTACTGGGAACTGCACGGGTACTGAGGAAGGTGCTAGAGATATAAGTACTGCAACGAATTGTAGCTCTGTCATGATATGCGAAAGAGGGAGGAGACGTTAGCTGAAGACCTGAGGAGACTTATTGTCACTCAGCCCTCAGCGATAACCACTGGGCAACCGGTGTGAAACTGTAAATCGCAGAATTACTGCGACCTGCTAGTACTAGGAGAGGAGGGCTGGAGACTTGAGGAGACTTGCTGTCACTCAAACTCCAGCGGTGACCACCAGGCAACTGGTGTGAGATTCCAAATAATAATAATAATAATAATGATAATAATAATGTGAAATATGGACTTAGCCGAACCATGACATCAAATTAACCTTAAGTGAATTCGGGGTATTAATCATTATGTTTGATATGGACGGACTTTTTTCCCGTTTATGAGATCATTTTTTCCTAATATTTCGGTTATTTACCCTGCAGTCGTCGTTGGGTGTTCTAAAATGTGGAATCGCAACTTGAAGCGCATCATCTCTTCGACTGGCACGTCAGATCCGTTTCTTGTATATCTGGATTGTGTTGTCGAGGTACTTGCAAATTTCCACCCTTGTATTTGGTAATCGTTTTGTTTTAGTTTTTTTTTTTTTTTTCGCTTTTTAAGAAGTTTCTCATGCTATCAATATTAATGCTCAGTTTGACTGAAGCAAGTATGCATGCTGCTTCCTCGAGCCGCCGTGTCATATTCGCCGATTCCTTTTTTCACATTATCAAATGTATTTTTTATTGGCCAGATTTTTGCCTACCGCAGATTTTCAAATGGGGAAAAAAATCTAGAGAAAAATAGCATATTTGGCAACTTTTGTGTTATTCTTAGCAGTAAACACCGAACTGCATCCAGATTGGTTTATAATTTCAGGCTTTCACAACCGTTGACGCTAGTTGATTTGAACTCTAATCGTCACACTATTCTCTTTTCAGATGTAATTAGTGAGATTTTGTAAGATTTAATCGGTAGCTTAATGATAGTGGGAATATTTCCCTTCTATGCAAAGCTCCTGATATTCTCCATTGGCTGAAAATCTCGAAAAATCTAATAACGTTCAAGATTTCTTTGGTTAACATACCTTTAGTCATAAAGAGCTTCGCCATTGAAACGAATAATTTGATAAACTTATTTGATATTTTTCTAAATTGGCCAGATTTCTGGCTATCGTTAATTTCTATCGGCTAAATTACAAAAAGAGGAAATGCGAAGCAAAGCTTGCAAAAAAAAGACTTGTACACTCCTGAATCGATCACAGTGTTGAAAATTTTCACGCTAAATCGACCTCAAAAAGGTTTTAAAAACATGGTAAGCCTTTTATGGCCATTTAGATCTAAAAGTGAAGAGAAAATCAGCACCCCAAAAAGTGGGAGAAATTTTCTGCTCTATTCCGGTCTTTATAAGTGGAAAAAAATCCCACTTCATTCTAATCCCTCAAAGAGGGGGGGGTCCCAACTATTTGGTCCCCTAAAAGCGAAAAAACACTCCACTTTGAAGCATAAAAGTGAAAGAAAATCCCTCGATATTTACCTCTGATTGTGAGAAAAATTATTTCCCTCTCCATTTTGATCTTTAAAAGGACAAAAGGAATACTCCCACCGTTTAAATCCCCTAAAAAAGGGGGGAATCCTCTTACATTTTGAACCCCTAAAAGAGGAAAAAAATCCCCTCCCCCATTTCGACCTTTAAAAGTGAAGGAAAAAAACTTTACTTTGACCACTAAAAGTGAAGAAATCACACTCAATTTGCCCCTTGAAGTGGAACCCCCCTATTCAGACCTCTATTGTTGAAAAAATTACACACGCACACATTTTGACTGCTGGTTGGGAGAAAAAAATTCGCGCCATCTTAACCCCTGGAATTAGAAAAACAGAATTCTCCCTCCATTTTCAAGCCTAAAAGTAGAAAGAAATTTGTTTTTCGATTTTGACCCCTATATGTGAAACCTCCCCCACCCTGCATCATTACCCCACAAAGCGGGACCCCCACCTTCCGTTTTGACCAATAAAAGTAGAAAAAATCGTCCACAACTTTTACCCAAAGATAGTAAAAAAAATCCTGCTTCATTTTGACTCTCAAGAGAGGATGATAATACCCCCTTTTATTTTGAGCGTCATGTAGAAAAAAGCCTCAATTGTTACCCTTGAAAGTGGAGAAATGTTTAAACCTCAATGTTGACCCTAAAAGTGGGAAGAAATCCTCCTCCATTTTCACCCCTAAAATGAAAAAAAAGGAACCTCCTCCATGAAGTGAACAAAAGGAATTCCCCATCGATTTTCTCTCTCAAAATTGAAAAAAAAAATTCCCCTCTATTCTGACTCCGAAAAGTTGAAAAAAATTCAACCTCCATTTAAAAGTGGTGAAAAAACAAACATTCGCTGAAAGTTGAAAAAAATCTTGCTACATTTGATACCTAAAAGAAAAAGAAATCATTCCTATTTTGAAACCGTAAAAATGAAAGAAGCTGTTTATTTCGACACCCAAAAGTGGGGAAAATCCATCAATACAATGAAATTTGAGTGACAAATGCTGGATTATACATCATTAAATTGGTTTGATGTAGAAATCTCTTTTCTTTTATTCATAATTATTCTTTCCTAATGTCAATGTAAACACAAAAAAAGCTTCAAAATTATACACTTGGGAAGAAATTATCTTTGTTTCACTTCAAATTTTCACCTTTCGTAGTCTACCTTGGGTGGTGAGCAAACTTGAATTGCCTGTTAACAAAAAAGAGGGGAGGAGGGGTAATATTCCCTACAGACAACGGCCCTATATGTATGCACACGTGTGTGCGAGTGTATTGTGTTACTATTACTACGAATAATAATAACGAAAACCATCGGGCAACCGGTGTGAAAATGGAAACCACAGCACTGCTCTGGACTGTGTGAGTGAGAAGAGGAGGGCTGGAGGCCCAATGAGACTTGCTGTCTCTCAGCCTCCAGCTGTGACCTCCAGGCAACTGGTCTGAAAATCAATAATGATAATAATAATAATAATTGTTTCATTAACGCTACACAAACGCTACAACCTGTATGGAAAATCAATTTTATTGTAACAAACGTTTGTGCCAGGAAGAACAATTGGAGTAATTTTCAATATAAAAATCATTTCTTTCCAATCTTTAAAACCAGAGATTGGCTGGAAAATTGCCTCCAATGACCTCTGAGATCAACCTCACATAGCCTATGTGAGAGGCTAATCTCTTCTCTGTCTACATGCAGAATATTAGGTCGATAGCCTGGCAATTTTAGTGAAGAAGCATGGACAAACAAGCAAAAGGTTCAGATATTAGTATCTATCTATCTATCTATCTATCTATCTATCGATCGATATATATATATATATATATATATATATATATATATATATATATATATATGTATATATATATATATATATGTATTGATTCATTACACATAGTTCAGTTTCTCAGATGAAAAATGTTTTGCGTCCCCAAAATGAACAAGTAACGTTCAATTCGTCATTGAATAATTATGGTGTTTTTTCATCAAGTTCAAACAACATAAAATTCTATTTTTACTGTGTCAAATATGAAATTCCATTTTATTATGTCATTATATTGTGACGTAAAAAGGTTTGACAGTGGACAAATAAATAAATACTTCTCCTTTTACATCGTCTTCTTTTTATCTTCCTGTTTTTCTTCCTTGTTTTTCTCTTTTACTTTCTTTCCTTCTTCTTTTACAATTCCGATGGAATCCAAGCAATATTTTTGTCATATATCAACTCAATTCTATATTTCTAAAGATGTCCGACAAATCTTTGACGAATTTGAGAAGAAAAAGGGGAATTACCGCTCACTTTGAATGAAAGGTGAACTCTCCAACGACATACTCTCATAAAACCACTTGTGGCATCATTTGAAAAAATCTAGATCATCTGGTTCATCTGGTTCTTCATCATCATCATCAGTCTTTTAACGTCCGTCATTGGACATAGACCTTCCCCAGGATTCGCCACAATTCTCTATCATGGGCGTCGTGGAGCCAGTATCCCCTGAATCTGTCAAGTTTATCTCGCCATCTTGTGTTCTGTCGGCCTTATGTGATCTCTGGGGATCCATGTTGTGAGACATTATGTCCATCGGTTATCTTTCATTCTTGCACCATGGCCTACCCATTGCCATTTGAGTTTTTTAATAATTTCCATTGTGTCACGAACACCTGTTTTCTTCCTTATATACTGTGCTGTCTTGTGATCTCTCCTCGTAAGACCGAGCATGATTTTCTCATGTGCACATTGCATACTTCTCAGTTTGCAGGCCTGTCTCTTGGTTATGTTCCATGTTTCAGCTCCATAGGTGATTATCGGGAGAATGCATTGGTTGTATACTCTTCTTTTTAGGATTATTGGATCATCTGGTTCTTGAAAATTGAGCTTGCTCTGCCGAAGGCTTGCCATCCCAAAGTGATTTTTCGCTTGATTTCCTCCTCTTTTGAGGGTCTCAAGGAGATTTGTTGTCCTAGGTAGATGTAGTGGTCTACTTTGCCGAGTTTTGCATTTTCTATCTTGACAGTTATGTTCTTATTCTCAACATGATTATTGCACACGATTTTCGTTTTACTGAAATTCATATGTATGCCGACCTTTTTGCTTTTTTTTTTGTTTAGAGCGTCTAGCATTAGTTGGAGGTCGTGTAGGTTCTCTGCGAAAAGGACTATTTTGTCTGCAAATCAAAGGTTGCTCAAGTATTCGCTGTCTATTTTGATTCCTCTATTTTCCAAGTCCATGTTCCAGAAGATCGTCTGAAGGCAGGCTGTAAAGAGTTTTGGTGAGCTGGTATCACATTGTCTTACTCCTTTTTGGAGCTGAAACGGTTCAGAGTCCTTATGTAGCCTAATGAATTAGTTGCTGTGGTCGTATGTGTTGCAGTACTTTAACGTATACAGGGTTTACACCTTGTAGGGTGATGACCTTCATGACCATGGGAATTTCTACAGAGTTGAATGGCTTCTTGAAGTCTATAAATGCTACTGCAAGTGGCATTTTGTATTCTGCTGCCTTCTCTTTCATCTGATTTATTGAATGAAGATGGTCCATGGTCGAGTAATTTCTTCTAAATCCAGCCTGTTCTCGTGGTGGATTCTCGACCAGTGTTTTAGTAATCCGGTTGGTGATGATTTTTGTGAAAAGTTTGTGAATGCAGTTGAGCAGGCTTAAAGGCCTGTAGTTGTTAAGGTCTTTGGGGTTACCTTTTTATGTAGAAGCATTATGATAGCAGTGTTCCGGTCTTTCGGGACTTTATTCTGTTTCAGACACAAGTTGAATAGAATAGCTAGCTTTCTGTTGACTCTCTTGCCAGCCTTTTTGAGTAGATCGATGGTGATGTTTATCTGGTCCAAGGCTTTTCCTTTTTTTTTTGTTCGTTTGATGGCTTGCTTTACTTCCCATGGTGTAACTTCGGGGAAGTCATCAAAGTGATTGTCGGCATCTTGTGTATTCTGGTCGTTGTTGTATTGTCTGTGTTTCGAAGAGTACAGTTCCTGGTAAAAATTCTTGGGTACGTTCAACTATTCTGTCTCTATCTGTTGTTATGTCTCCGTTTGCTTCGAGAATGCTTGTTAACTGTTTGTTTCCTGCACTGAGAGCTTTGTTTATCGCTTTAAATCCTCGACGTTTTTCAAGTTTGGTCTCGATGATGGCTGCCGTATACCTTCTTTTGTCTTCTCTTAGTTTCTTCTTTATTGTTCTGTTGAGTCCGATTTCTTCTATTTTTCCCTCGTGGTCGTTGGTGGTTTGAGGTTTCTGCGCTTTTCAATCAGTTTCCTGGTTTAATCTGAGATTTTACAAATGGTCGCTGAGTTTCTTGGTTTAAACATATTGGCTGCTTCTATTAGAGAGGTAGTTATTTTGTTGCGGATTCCAGCGGTCTCAATTCATCCGTCCCACCGACTTCATTAAATTTTTAACGTTGTATACAAAAATGATTTGTTTTCCTCATCCATTTTTGGTTGGCGAACAATGAAATTAAGAATCAAAAAGTAGAGCAATCACCACAAACGAATCAAGGTTTTATGGATAAAATGGTTTTCATAGTTCTCATTATGATTGTACATAGACGTGTATATGAGTATACACAACTACAATTAAAAACATCACAGTAATTTTTTTAAAACTGTTAGCTTTTTATGGTCGTTGTTTTTTTTTCTACTCTGGACTGGATGACAAAAAAACATGTCTAATCCCCCACACACACACACTCCAAGAAAAACGTTTGCTGACCTCTAATCTATTATACAGGGCAAATGAATGCACACATTAGTGATCATTGAATATGAAAAGAAAAATTGTCTTTCATTTATAGATATTTAAAAGAAAATATCACCTTATATTGTGGAGGGAACATTCTAAGGCAAATGCATCAATAATTTTCATTGTTTTTTAAAAATGATTATCCTCCTTGCTTTTTTTTTCACAATAATACAATCAGTTTTGTGCATAAAAAAAAACAACTGTAACTTTATGATATAAAATTGTACAAATAAATATAGGTACAGTATTTTTTCTTAACATTCATTGAATTTGAAAGAGAATTTATTTCAAAATCTTACTTGAAATCTATATAGCAATTTGTTTATTGTCAAGATATTAATCATCATTATTAGCTTCCTTGTTTCAGGTGAATTGTAAGTCAGCGTACAGGGTTTACCTCAAAATAACCTGAATTCAAGTCTCATCCCCGCAAACAACTTTGGAAAGAATGCCACCCGCACACTTGTGTTTTACCTGAGGCTTCTTTTTAAAAAGCTTCTGAAAGCGTAAGAAGAGTTTCAGCTGCAGTTTTCTGGACAAAGAAAACGAAACGTGCAATCTCGGTTCTTTTTTATCAACCATCGTGAAAATCACCAATCAGGCTGGCAAACAACAGAAAAGGCCACAGAGAACAAATAAATCAATCCAGAACCAGGCTACGTGACAGACTGACTCAGAATAGTGTCGACTGGAGACACCTAGTGATGCCATAACAACCCCGTCAAGTTTGCACATTGCAGTCGAATTCTGTTCTGCTGTTGTTGCTGCTGCTATTGTTGTTGCTATCCCCCTTATATACAATTTAAAACTGATGCTTTTTTTCTGGCTTCGATACATCTATATGTATCCTCGACCGATGCTATTTCCAATTCGAGGTTTAAGGTCTCCAACAGGCAGATGACCCATACCTAGACATGTGGAACGGTTGAGCGCCGGCCACTTAATAAGAAAAGCCCGTAGGCCATGAATTATCAATAAATTGTGGAGGTGCTTACACGTCAACTAACTTATCGATAAAAACAACGTTTCTTCCAGCTGAGCCACAGGAATAACACAATCAAAATTGAAAGTCTGATCCTTATTAAATCGAGTAATTTTGTTCGTGCGCCTATAAAAATATCTACTCAATATATTCCTTGCACTAATAGCGCTATTATTGCCAGCGGTAGATGAATGCTAAAAACGACCACATTCAAACCGCAAACGTTTTTTTATTAATAATGTTTAAAATTGCATTGTTGTTTCTGTGATTGGAAATTCATATCCCCAGTTTTTATTTCGAAGGCAGGGCACTTTTCGCTCCAAAATTGACTTCGAATTAAGGATTTTTCCAACCTTCGGCGGTATAATATCTTCGCCATATTTTATATTAGCTCTAATTTTAATTGGACGTTTTTTGTATTTTTACTATCTCTTTTTCGCTTTTTGTAGGGTTTTTTTCTCCTGAAAATTTACATAATTTCCTGGACGGATTTTTCTCCACTTATTATTTCAATTATCTTCCTTTATGATTATGGTTATCAAATAATCTAAGTTTGGGGAAAATTGTATTGATAACTTGGTTTATTGAATGTGACGGGGTCATGGCACGTAATATGGATGAGAAAAGGGAGATAATAACTGTAATAACGATAATCATGAAAGAAGAGTTCTCCTTATATGTGAGAAAGAGAAATGAATGTGCTCACTTGCATTCAAAAGAATGTTGCCAACGGCAGTTGGATACGTCAAAGTTAATGAAGTTTTATACATCTTATATAATACTTAGTATCTTATATATATATATATATATATATATATATATATATATATATATATATATATATATATATATATATATGTATATATATATATGTATATATATATATGTATATATATATATATATATATATGTATATATATATATATATATATATATATATATATATATATATATATATATATGTATATGTATATGGATATTCAATAAACCTAGCTTAGTTCAATAAAAAGTATCTATTATATATTTAATTTCTATATCTCCTTTTATGACCCATATATGGATATTATTATGTGTATATGTTATGGTAGTAGGATATTCCACATGATATTTATCATTGGTGATGTTATTTCTTATAAAACGTTATCTATCATATATATATATATATATATATATATATATATATATATATATATATATATATATCCTATTCAGGGTTGAGCACTCTTTTAGTGAGGTAACTCGTTCATTGTAAGCTTATGCAATGCTCTTCCAACATAGGAATAGAGCACTCTATGGTGGATGGGGAATATATGCGTAAATAAATATATCGCTTAGATTCAAGCTTACTGACCGTCCAGTTCCGTGGAGCAGAGGTAGGATACCAGCCTCTGGGTCTACCCTCCTGGTACTGGATGTTATAATGGATAGTCTATAGCCACACTGAAGAGTTGTAATACAACGAAACAGCTGTCTGTGAATGGCACAATATATATATATATATATATATATATATATATATATATATATATATATATATATATATATATTATAATTGATATATGTTACTGCACAAATCACTGTATATCATTACATTAATACATAGTATTTTATCATGTATATAAGTTTACCCATGTCGTCAAAATAGTCTTGCTATTGCTTTCTGCTTAAAAATACCAACAAATTACGTTGTTCTGCATCTTCTTCAACCAGAATCAATTCAAATTATTTTTGACGTTCTATTCACTTACAAAAGATAAATAAGTAAGAAAGACTACTCTAACATTTAATTGTTATCCCCCTTGAAAATTGGACTGGACAAAAATATAGAGATACACGTGTGTGGATATTTACTAAGTCTAGTTTAGTACAGTGAAAACAATACATCACTATCCACACATTTGAAGATAGCAATTTCACACAGTAAAATGGGAAATTAAAAGCGATACACACATGCCAGCATTTTGGAACTCTATACTATCTACGTCTAAATGAAAAACTCGAAATTATCACCTTCATTAAGGAGACGGACTAATTTAACAGAAGAATTAAGTAGCTGTCAAGTGTCGGTACTGCTCAAAATTTCTTTATAAAAAATGATTTAACACACCACGTACAGGTATACAAAAATCAATCACCATAATTACCATTATTTTAACCCGACAAACAATAATATATTTCCTTAATTATCTTGGATTTATAAAAGCTTACCTATTAAGAATGTTAAGGGAATTAAACGTAAACAACTAACGCTATGTAAAAGTAGTAGACAGATACTGATTATATAATAGATCTCCGGTACCTAAAACCATCCAACGTAATTGATAGATTACCAACATAACTGATAAAAAGTGTTGGAAATATTAAAATACAATTTACAATGGAATTTATAGCAACCAGCCACAAGCATAGAGATTAAAACTTCACTTTCCCTACGGGAGATAAATAAACAAACATTTTTTTTTAATAAATAGATGAAAAAGAAATAATCGTAAAAGACAGCGATAGTTACCAACCGGTAATTAACCTGAAACAATTTTAAAAACCCACCAACCAATAACATAATGAAGAGAATATTGGGGAAAGTGAAATTAAAAAATTAAAAAAAGATACCACGAAAGGAAAAATCATAAACGAGAGAAATAGAGAGAAAAATATAAATATAATAGGGCTGGGCCTTCCACCCAGACTGAGAAAAATATGAGCTTCAATAACGTTATCAATAGGGATCCAAAGATGCCCAAAGGGCAGAAACATAAATGTGTTTTTGTAGCGAACCCATTACTTCCCCCTACATATTTTATATTTATTACACATTTATTTATCATATGTTATAATACATATATTATTATACATGATTTGTATATAATTTATATCTATCCATATAAAAGCCAAACATGCAAATCAATATGTTTATTTGTAGAACTGTTTCTATGGTCTTATCTTGTTATTTGTCTGTACTGTCCGATTCCTGTTGTAACCTTGAGGTTAATTGTTATTATGGATTGGTCCATGTGAAATAGATTAACACATTTAATGAAAACAATCATTGGGTTATAAAATCAGACAGTTTTTTATGATATAACAATGAATATTACGTCAGAGAAACTCTTAAGACTTCATGTCTGATCATCACATATTAAAACAGTTTGGGATGAGTTGAGACTTAGAAACAGGAACCATAAATACAACGATGCACTCATATCTGCGATTTTTGATTTCAAAGGGATCCAAAAGGAAGTCCTCGGTACTGTGGTAGTAATAGCGGGGAGGAGAGGAAAGTGACGGTGATGTGGCCGAAAAACTGGCAATTTAAAAAAAAGAATTAGTAAGTTTGAATAGAATAAGTGCGTTCATTTTCTATCAATAATTCGTTCTGGATTCTTTGTGTATGTTTATTTCCGAATTGGTAAATGAAACATTTTAGCATACAGATTGTCAGGAATCGAAAAGTTGAGCCAATTTAGCCATTTTTACAGACAGTTTTAGCTATTAATAAGAAACGGTACTTGGCAACGCGCTTGATACGTGATCGCTTATGATCAAATGACGGAACTCAGTACAACTCTTTGAAAATATAATCCATAACTATCAACACAGAAATGTTCAAAGCATACAGCCGTTTTTTTGGGTTTTTTTTAGGTAAAACGCAATTCCGGAGACAAACACCTTGTGAGAGAGAGATTGAGCAAATCGTTATCATAAGATCTGAGCGGGTTGCACATTACGTCTCTGGGTGTCACCAGTCGACACTATTCTAAGCCAGTCTGCCACGTGGTATGGTTCTAAATTGACTGATTTGTTTCTTGTGGCTTTTTTCTGATATTTACAAACACAGTGTAAAGGCATGTTAGCGTATTTTCAATTTCATCTATGGTTTTATTAAAAATTAACTTGACTCGTTGATTCAAATAGTGAGTAGGAGATATTTTTTCCAGCAAAATTGTATTTACAATGTAAGTTTTAGATAAAAATGAGCAAACTGAAATAAATCGGAAAAGAAGGATGCTTCCTTTGAAAAGAGGCAACTTGAAATTCAGACTTTGCCCAACGCTTCTCAGTTCCCCATCTGAACTCTTAGTGCCAAGTTACTTTCTTTTACTAACCGAATATTGCTTGACCAATGACCTGACCAACAAAAAGTAGATTATTTTTATCATTACAAAGGCCAAGATCTCCACTCATATTATGGATGTCCCCATGAGATCAATCAGTCTACCTAAATGTTCGATTTTCATTGCATCCAAAACACTAAAAATTTTCCCAACATTGTGGCAAAAATTGCCCGGGGGGAAAAACATCCCGTCTATCAACAAAATTGATCACCACCCAGTTTTCAGCCTCCCAGTTTCTTTCCAACTTACCCTTTATCTGATACAGGTAAGATCAATCATTCTAGGAAGAGAATGAAGTCTATCAGACAATGTGATCGATATATTATCTCGAATGTCCAGCTGATTTCTGGTATTGATCACAAGGTCACTTCGATGATGGAATTTCTGATGAGGTCATGTCTGCAAAGCCATCGCGTTCGACAGCAGAATGTCATTGGGTCAGATCCTATTGCTTTTGTTAATTTTTTGTTCAAAGTTGATCATCTGTCTTGTTGTTTTCAATTAATCGATTGATATTGTTTGAAATATTCATAGCACAAGACTGAATACAGTGGACAAAGAAAGGAAAAGAGAAAGTTCTGGTCAATCATTCAACACAAGCTGTTATGTAACTAACGTCTTTTGACAGCGTGCCGTGTTGGGTCTGATCAATTAAAGAAAGGGTGATCAATGAACAGGGTTATCTTCTCAAACTGTACCTCTCTATTGTTCTCAAAGATATCAACAATAACTGCTGAAATGCCACTAGTATTTTCATGCCAAAGCTTGGAAGATTTAAAACAAAACCTCAGTTCGTCATCATATGACTAAGTGTTGTCAGTCAATAATCTGATAGCGAAATAGAAAAGTCGAATACATCAATTTTGTTAATCGAGCTATCATATATGTATATATATATATATATATATATATATATATATATATATATATATATATATATATATATATATATATATATATAATGAATGCAAAAATGGTCATTTTAGCATAATCTTCAAACTTGACAGAATTCGGATCATAGTTTTCATATCTTTGTACATGATATTACAATGTTCAATCTTGACACATTGATTAAATTTCTGATAATCGCCTTTAGAAGGGCCTGCAAGTTTCCCCCATGTAAACCTCCTCATATTTACAGTGAGTGATGTGAATACAATTGTTGGTCAGATTCATCTCGCATGGCGGACACACAAGTTCCGATGGTTATAAGAATTTCTAAAAGTGAACTGTAAGCCATGACGACTACTGGCCCTCTATGTTCTCTCTGTAAGTTCTATCTAATGTTGATTGTAGTGTCAGTCATAATATATTCTCTCAGAATAAGATAGGATTATCAATATGTTCATTTGAAAATGCCGAACGAGATATCAAATTATCAGTCGTTAGAAGAGGAGTCATGAGATCTGCATGCTCGTAGGCTTGCTTTGTGCGGGACTCTAGTAATAGTATTCCATGTTACTTTCACTCCAACAGCTTTCAAATGATTTCTGAGTTCCCTAGTTGTAATATTTGGGTTATTTCTTCCAATTCTCAGGAGGTTAAGTTCTTCTTCCTACCACGTCCAGATTTATTTGCAACAGTTTTTTTTCTCTTTTACAGGACTGGACGGGACAGGACGGTTGTTTAGCTTGTTTTGATTTTCTGTATTTTTGTTTTGTTTTTATTTTCTGTTTTCTTTTATTTTGTATTGGTTTTCTGTCTTTTTTTAATAATTACTCTTGACCTCCTCTAAAAGAACCCAGGAATAATAGGACCAAGTTTTGTTCCTTTTTTTTTTTTTTTAAATTTCAAACAACGAAAAGGAAAAAAAATGGGTCCAATTGTTGGTGGTTCACATTTCTTGATTTCCAAGTAGAGAAAATCGTTTTTTAAGCAATGATCCTTTTGTTTCCATATTCTCCGATCCCCACGGACAGTAACTTTGAACTCTGTCAACTGAACGGTTGGATTAAGAAGAGAAGACTGCTACCAGCTAAGCCAGGACAACAACCCTAGCGATCTGTTACAATAGTATTCAACCAATTATGATATAATTCCCCTTGAAATTAGAAATATAATTGTACCAGTCATAATTACGAGACAATTTTGTTATTATAAAAGGTGTGGTACGAAGAATAACAATTGAAATCGTCATGATAATTCTCAATAAAACTTTTTCTCTTCAACATTATCCACGTTTTCTAATTATTATCGAATCCGTATTTAAGACAGTGCAAACAGTGCAACTGCATAGGGTCTCAAAATTATAGGTGCCCCCCCCCCCAAGAATGGTTGGATCAAATCTAGAATCCTGACCCCAAAATTGATTAAAGTCAAAAGTGCAATTTTTCAGATTACGCAAGATTTAATGTAATTTGATCAAAACAAGAATAAAATATAGATTTCAGACTCCTTTAACAATAGAAAAGAATATTTTGAAGAAATAGTATCACAGAATTTGAAAAAAATAATTGAGATAAATTTCAAATCTGAAAATTTTCACTTTTGACTTGGATCAAATTTGGATCCAGGATTTTATATTTCAACCAAATAAATCTTCCAAATATTTTATTTTGTTGGTAAAAAAGTAAATCTTTCGACAAAACTTGTTTGAATTACATGTTACATTGACCGATGGAGGAAAATCTTATGAATTTTTTTTTGTTGTGATTGTTTGGAGATAATAGCTAAATAGAAGAACAGATGGGTCTCCAAGAAATGCTTTGCATTGTGATACATCAATGCTATCACCCAGCCATGCATTTTCTATGCCTTTTCACTTTTTCGTTGTATATCGATATTCAAGTTGAATTATTCAATGTTCAACGATCCTAACGTCCATATCTGTCTTTATGGTTGCCTTAATCACTAGCAACCAACCATTAGTGATGGGCCTCTTAGCAAAGGACTTCTTAACGATACACAGTAATTAGCAGCTTTAACAATAACTGACTTTTGTTTTTATATAGGTCTCAATTTCGACTCATGGCACCCCCGTATGATTAAAAATGAACATCACAGACACAGTGGGAAATGTATCGAATCGGCTGTCGTTCCTCAAAGTAACACAATTATTTAAATGCCAGGCTGCTTTAACATTGCTCACATTTAGCAAGACATCATCAAACAACATAAATTGCCAATACATAATATCAGCCCTGCCGCCAAACCTCACCGACCGAAACCGTTGCAACACACAGCTTTTATTTACTATCTACATGCGTACACATACACAATTAGTATTTGCCTAGTTTGCCGACCTCTATGTGCTCACAGTGGCTACACACATTCACAGCATCCAACAAAGACTGACCATATACATAAGCTGGGGGGGACTTATATTATTACGGGCAATTTGCTTTGTTTGATTACGAGTCTCCAACCTGGTCTCTGGATAATTGTATCACTTTGGGAGATGAAAACTGCTTTTATGTATTTTCTGCGTTTTTGTTGTTCATTTTTATAATGCAGGTGTGTCGTGAGTCGAAATTGTGGCCTGATGCATTTCTATACGTAGTGAGTGAATTTGAGAGCTGCTCTGTCTTCATAGATTCATTCGTTTATTGGTTCTACTTTTGTTAACTGGTCTTAAATTTTCGCCGATGTACACTTTGGGACAATCCTGACAAAAAGCATCGTTTTCCACCACTTTTGATTAGAATTATAAATTCTTTATTCTGTATTTGTATACGTGTGTATATGATATATATATATATATATATATATGTGTGTGTGTGTGTGTGTGTGTGTGTGTGTGCACATTTATGATTGTTAACTTAAACACACAATCATTCATATCTATAAACGTCAGCTACAAACTAGCTCATTGGCAGAACATGAATGTGACCCCCACACCAGAACGTAGATATCCCTGGGGGTCGGCACATATCCCTGCTCAGCCATACACTTGATTATTATTCCCACGCACCATAAGACACAAACCAAAGATAAATGCAACATTTTCTTTTATACTTCTACGTGTGTGCGTGTATGTATGTGCTTGTCTTTGTGTGTATGTATAATTGCCATGCCCCAAAGATTCAAGAACCCGGGGGAAGGGGCCCACACTCACCACTCCATAATCTTCAGGACTTCCTTCTCAGTGACTATATCATGATATATAAAATGGACCTCGCCACGAATATGTTTATTACTGGATCATTTTTTCCAACATCCTTCACCCTAAAGACATTCATTTCTCTCTTGATAATCTCAATGAAACGAGTCACAAGAAAGATTTTCTATGGACTGACAAATACAACTTTGAATAGAAAACCTTTTCACAAAATATCATGAATATCAAATATTCTTCAACATTTTCTATTTTTAACGCTGTTAATGCAATTCGTGTCAGTTACATCATTTCTGTACGAATTAAGTTGTTCTATTTGATTTCTTCAGTTGATGGAACTTATGGTATTGTTTATTAGACATTTTAGGACGTTGGTTTCATTTGATTTTGAGCTAGTTTGTTTTTTTTTCATTAAAATTGCTTCTCATATTTGAAGTATTTTTATGTTGTAAGAGTTTTTTTAGGAATTTTATGTTTTCAGAGGGCATTTCGCGGATATTGGATATGGGGCGATTGTGTTTCTGTTTTAAATGTTCACAAATGGAGTTAGTGTCTGATAGGTGGTAGGTTAATCTTCTTAAAATTGTGGTTTTGTATCCGATGCAGTTTTATCGGTGGTGAATTCTCCCAATGGGTATTTAACGTTTGTTTTTTTATATTTGGGGTTTTATTATGAGGATGAAGTTTTTGTTATTAGGAGGTTTGGAATCTTAATTTTGTATGATAAATTGTCAATTTCAGATGTTTGTTACAGTCGGTGATAGATATGTATCGGTGGGTTATTTTTTGTACAGTTTTTCATCTTATGACAGTTAGTTCATATCAGTATTTTTGTGTTATCATTCTTGTTTTTTTTATATTTTGTAAGGTTAGTTTGATTTCTTCGTATGAAACATATATATATATATATATATATATATATATATATATATATATCAAACTCACACACACACACACACACACACACACATACACACACACATTGTGAATCACCGCTTTTTATTGGTTCCAATTCCTCAATGAAAGCGTTCATAAACCACCCATCCTGCAAATTCAACCAAATGACTTTAATGCAGTTATGGTTACAATTCAAAAGCAATCCAGCTCACTACTCTTTAACATTATTCAAATTTTTCTATCGTAAGAGTGCAGCTTCAGCGATAATTCATAAGTTTTTTGCTCTTATTCATACTCTCATTTAGTTGTCCATCATTTGACTGGGGCAATGGTAATTTTCATAGTTTCTATTGCTTTCAGCAATAGCTTTATCGTTGTGTGACTAAAACTGAATAATTGATTTCATTTGATTTTCATTAAATCATGACACGGTTGCCATCGCCGTCAAATGAACATTTTGTATCAGGCTATTTTTATGATATCGCTCATTTGGACCAAAGACCCCATTTAGACCTTCCACAGGAACTACCAGAAATCCTGAACGTAAGGGGGCATTAGCTAGTATATATATATATATATATATATATATATATATATATATATATATATATATATATACTCACACACACACACACACACACACGCACGCGCGCGCGCACGCGGGGAAATGGATATATAATACATACATATATGTATATATATATAAATACACACACAGGGGAAATGAAAAACTCTGCTGGTTAAATCTTTCGCTAATTGTGATTAGTAAGAACAACTAGTCAAACCATTGGATTGTATACTGACTTTCTTAGAACCTTTTTAAAGTCTGTAATGTAAATAGTCGGTTATGGGAATCGATCATCGATTATCTACCAAAGGATTAATGATCCAAAGATAATTGAATAGCAGCAACCGATTGGTTAATTGCACGCTCAAACGAATGGGGCCCAGATTTGAGCCAATCTGTAAAATTCCAATTGGACTCAATTCAAGACCAGGCAATCAGTGAACTTCTCCAACAACTGACCCCAGCCTCCATCTCACGCCCACCCAACCGATGGACACTACCCCAACATCCACATACCGATGATCAGTGTGCGAAATGGTTTCATATTCCTCCTACAAATGCATGTAAAAATTTGCTGAAGCCCTCGCCAAATGTTCGGCTAAATGGATAGATTAATGGTATTTCGTTGATTGTTTTGATATTCTTCCATTTTTCTCCCCAAAAGCAACCGAATCTTTTTCTTCCCATAACGAAGTCTGGATAAAATGATGTTGCTTTCACACCTGAACAAAATAGTATGCACATCTGGTGACACCATCCAATGCAATTTTCTTGTCTTTTGATAGTGAGTGTTTTTTTCTGGTTGTTTATATCTAAAAAGCTAAGAAAATGGCTATTATTCCCTTCCAACTTTGCTTTTGTCACCAGGACAATGGTATTAATATATAGTTTTTTTTATTTTATATGATTAAAAATGTGTAAATTTCCCCGTTGTCTAATTGGGAATAAATTAATTTCAAATTATCAATGTCTTGGTCACAAATTAAAGTTTGAAGGGAATAATTGACATTTCTTTATTTTCAGACATATTCAGGGAAATAACACTTATTATCCAGGAACGGACAGTAGTAGAAACAGGCCTGGTAAGTCACTCAATAAAAAACCGTCGCGTGACCAATGTTTTTGTCGTGTTGGGGGAGATCAATTACCGTATTTGAAGTCGCTAGCGTATAACCTAGTCAAAATAGGGCGAAAGGACACTTGGGATGAGGGTGTTTATATATATATATATATATATATATATATATATATATATATATATATAATTACTGATGACAGATATACGAACACCATCATCCGTTTTCTCGCACAACCTTGACCAGGTGATCGGCTATTGACTTCAAACTCAGTCCCAGCCAACCCACAACAAATATAAGTCCACGACCGGGGGGGGGTCTTCCTGTCTTCATCTTTCTGCTCGTGCTGAAGATGTAGGATCATCCAAACAAAATGTCCCTGAATAAATATCAACTAACTCAACTCGTATTGTCTATAAATCTTCATCATTCCGTCAAATATAACTCATCTATCCCATGAACATACACACAGACGAATAAATCAAATTCCATTATTTGTCTGTTCCTCTTTGTAAGCCACAATCCTGCAAGTAGGGACCTGAAATTCTGCATAACGTTACATCTTATCACACAGGAGGACATAGGAAAGTAGTTTCGAAAGATTTTACAGGAAACTCCAATTTTCAATGAAACTATAAATTTCAAGTGAACCCAAACTTTTCCATTCCGGAAGTTTTGACTTCGAGGGCTTCTCTGCAGCTGATTTAAGTGGATCTAATATTACACGGTCAGTCTGTCGACTAAGCCAACGGACACACCCAAAATTTCAAACAAATATATTAAATAATATTTTTCATCGAACCATTTTTTTTCAACAAAAAGTAATTTTTTTTTTCAAAGGATCTTTTCATCGTATAAGCGGAAGGTATTTTTTTTATTATCGATTTATAGCAACAATATGTTCTTACATTTTTTAACATGGTCAGGCGTGGATGGGAAAGATGTATCTCTTCTCAAAAGCTGTCATAGGATTTATTTGAATGTCTGTTTATTTTCTGAATTACGCGTGAACGTCGTTGTTTTGTTTTTTGAAGAAAAGGTTTATTCGCAAATTTTTTTACGATTGTATCATTCATTCTATATCATGCTTATCTCAATGAATAAATCAGTGTTTCTTATGCTATCTTTACATACACATTGAGATCTGCATCTTCCCTTATGCATACGCAAAAATGCGTTTACAGTTTGATGTTTTTGTTACGAATTTTTATGCCTACGATTTAAGAGAAAGAAAGAACTTCCTTGCTCTCCTATACTCTCCCTTGACTAATCAGTAGTCTCTAGCAGAAAGAGCCACGCCTTGCTTATATGTGAACATATGTAATAGTACTAATACGGTATATTTCTTATCTGATAAAGATGGTCATAGTATTTTTACATCGTTTCGTTTCTAATGATAACTTAGTAATTAGTTGGCATTAAATATAAACGGATAAATTAAGTCATATAGTAATATCTGGAGTCAGACAAATATTGTATCTAATTAATTAAATCACACCCTGTTAATAACATCAGATATTGCTATTTAGGTTTCATTTTTCAAAGGCATTTTTTCTGTTTTTACTCAATTTACATATAAATATTAGTAGCAGTATTTTTATACTTCAAACCATGATAAGCACAACCTGATCACTTTCATAATTATCTCAGATTTAAAGATGCTAACCCACCGGCAATATTAAAAGAATTGAATATAAGCAACTAAGGCCATATAAAAGTAAACCTTAACACTGGGGAGAATCTCCTGAAACCAAATTCACCACATAAAACCTGATAGATTGATAAAAAAAAATCTTTAAGTGTCTGAAACATTTCAAGTAATTCATAACAACCAGCCATGATTCACTTCACTATGGAAGATAATTTTTTCTTAAATACAAACAAAAAAAGTAAAGAGGAAAACAATACGAATAGAAAAGACAGAGTTTTCTCACCAAGAAAAAAGCACCCCCCCCCCCAATAATGTCCTAAATAGGGACCCGAATAAATCGTATTGTTCGCCAGGAGAAACCGAAAAAATACGAACGTGTCTGTGTAGTGTTTCCATTTTTTTACCATATTCAAAATTGTAATTTTACTCAATGTTGAATGTATAAAAAAACTTGATGAAATAAACCCATCACTTGTTGGTTATTAAATTACTGACTTGCGCTTCATCATCATCAGTCTGTTAGCGTCCGTCGTTGGACGTAGACCTTCCCCAAGATTCTCTATTATGGGCATCGCAGAGCCAGTACTTTCTGAATTTATCAAACTGATCCCTCTATCTTACTTTCTGTCGGCCACAGTTCCACACTCGATCTCGTGGGATCATGTTGTTAGTCGTGATGTCCAGGGAGAGTTTGAATTCTTGCAACAATTCCAGCCAATTGTCATTTGAGCTTTATCAACGTTCCTATGGGGTCTTGGACTCCAGTCATTTCTCTAATAGTGCGGTTTTCTGATATCTCTAACACATATTTACTCACACTCCAGCTGCATCCTGTCCCTCCCTCTGTCCCATCATCATTTTGAAACATCCTGTCTCCCTCTGCCCTATCATCATTTTGCTGCATCCTGTCTCCCTCTGTCCTATCATCATTTTGCTGCATCCTGTCTCTCCCTCTGTCCTGTCATCATTTTGCTGCATCCTGTCTCTCCCTCTGTCCCGTCATCATTTTGCTGCAACCTGTCTCCCTCTGTCCTACCATCATTTTGCTGCATCCTGTCTCTCCCTCTGTCCTATCATTTTGGAGCATCCTGTCTCTCCCTCTGTCCCATCATTTTGGAGCATCCTGTCTCTCCCTCTGTCCCATCATCATTTTGGAGCATCCTGTCTCTCCCTCTGTCCCATCATTTTGCTGCATCCTGTCTCTCCCTCTGTCCCATCATCATTTTGCTGCATCCTGTCTCTCCCTCTGTCCCATCATCATTTTGCTGCATCCTGTCTCTCCCTCTGTCCCGTCATCATTTTGCTGCATCCTGTCTCTCCCTCTGTCCCATCATCATTTTGCTGCATCCTGTCTCTCCCTCTGTCCCGTCATCATTTTGCTGCATCCTGTCTCTCCCTCTGTCCCATCATCATTTTGCTGCATCCTGTCTCTCCCTCTGTCCCGTCATCATTTTGCTGCATCCTGTCTCCCTCTGTCCTATCATCATTTTGCTGCATCCTGTCTCTCCCTCTGTCCTATCATTTTGGAGCATCCTGTCTCTCCCTCTGTCCCATCATTTTGGAGCATCCTGTCTCTCCCTCTGTCCCATCATCATTTTGGAGCATCCTGTCTCTCCCTCTGTCCCATCATTTTGCTGCATCCTGTCTCTCCCTCTGTCCTATCATCATTTTGCTGCATCCTGTCTCTCCCTCTGTCCCATCATCATTTTCCTGCATCCTGTCTCTCCCTCTGTCCCATCATTTTGGAGCATCCTGTCTCTCCCTCTGTCCCATCATCATTTTGCTGCATCCTGTCTCTCCCTCTGTCCCGTCATCATTTTGCTGCATCCTGTCTCCCTCTGTCCTATCATCATTTTGCTGCATCCTGTCTCTCCCTCTGTCCTATCATTTTGGAGCATCCTGTCTCTCCCTCTGTCCCATCATTTTGGAGCATCCTGTCTCTCCCTCTGTCCCATCATCATTTTGGAGCATCCTGTCTCTCCCTCTGTCCCATCATTTTGCTGCATCCTGTCTCTCCCTCTGTCCCATCATCATTTTGCTGCATCCTGTCTCTCCCTCTGTCCCATCATCATTTTGCTGCATCCTGTCTCTCCCTCTGTCCCGTCATCATTTTGCTGCATCCTGTCTCTCCCTCTGTCCCATCATCATTTTGCTGCATCCTGTCTCTCCCTCTGTCCCGTCATCATTTTGCTGCATCCTGTCTCTCCCTCTGTCCCATCATCATTTTGCTGCATCCTGTCTCTCCCTCTGTCCCGTCATCATTTTGCTGCATCCTGTCTCCCTCTGTCCAATCATCATTTTGCTGCATCCTGTCTCTCCCTCTGTCCTATCATTTTGGAGCATCCTGTCTCTCCCTCTGTCCCATCATTTTGGAGCATCCTGTCTCTCCCTCTGTCCCATCATCATTTTGGAGCATCCTGTCTCTCCCTCTGTCCCATCATTTTGCTGCATCCTGTCTCTCCCTCTGTCCCATCATCATTTTGCTGCATCCTGTCTCTCCCTCTGTCCCATCATCATTTTCCTGCATCCTGTCTCTCCCTCTGTCCCATCATTTTGGAGCATCCTGTCTCTCCCTCTGTCCCATCATCATTTTGCTGCATCCTGTCTCTCCCTCTGTCCCGTCATCATTTTGCTGCATCCTGTCTCCCTCTGTCCTATCATCATTTTGCTGCATCCTGTCTCTCCCTCTGTCCTATCATTTTGGAGCATCCTGTCTCTCCCTCTGTCCCATCATCATTTTGCTGCATCCTGTCCTTCCATCAGTTTTCATATCCACATCAACATGTTCATGAACATATAGGCATCAATAATACACCAAATGACTTATACCAGCACACGTATACAAGAACATGCACACAAGTACACGCTTATACTAACATCATCATTTACATCAACACGTACATGCACTAGTACATATGCATCCATTCACACACATTCACCTACAAATGCACACCATTATACACCACCAACATGCACGTCAATTGAATCATGATTAATTAGTAAAATAAATAGTATTCTAGCCTTCGCCTTCCATCACCATTCATTAAAATCATTAATTTTGTTTTATGTTTCAATAGTTTGACATGGTGCTGTGTGGCTGAATGCTTAACGGCTTGGAAAATGAAATTGGCTGGCCGATTTAACAAAAAAAAAGGCCTGGAGTGATAAGTGCTAATGATATCACAAATGTAGGGAAGATACTGACGCTCAGTCCAAACTATTTCGACTCTCTTCCAATATTCTCCACGCTGCTTCGAGTGCAAAAAGGGGAATAACCAGCCCCGGTGTCATCTATATCAATTTTAAACGTAAAATAAACAAAATTTACACGAAATTCAGTGATCATAAGCGATATCCATTTACAAGTTTTACAGCCACAGGTGTTTTAAATACCATTACATTTAACAGTATGAATTAGTTGGCGGATACAAAGGTTCCTGGCACCATCTTTTGCACAATGTTATGAAAATCTTAGAAGCGTCTTAGAAGTTTACTCAGCTTTTTATTGATTGCATAAATCAGTCAGTTGTAGTATGTTGTTTACAAGCCCTACGAAAAATTCAGAAAGAAAGGTAAACAGGTTCGGCAAGAAAGGAAGCAGACATAGGTCAGTGTTGGAACAATTGTCTTTCTCTCCTTGTTTGACAATGAAAAATGCCATTTCTGATAATCTCTTGGGATATGGATCCATTATGGGAATCCAGAAGTTGATAATTTGGGTTAGGATCAGGTCACTATCGACTGCTTCATGGAATCCTTGATCCGTCATTGACCCCAAGGCAGGACTGCCAAAAGAAAGATCTCAAACGTTCCAATACCACTTTCTAAATGTACCAAATCTTCCAAAAAAAGAAACAAATCCATATTATATAAAAGAAATATCGAAATCGGGTGGTTAACAAGAAATCAATATCAATATAACAAAGTAAACAAGAATGTATGTCGACAGATGTAAAACGTACCAAATATTCGATAGAATATCGACCTACTTACAACTTCCTGGCACTTACACTAGAAGTATTAGTAGTTGTGATTTTATCTCGAATTAAAGGTCAAGCTGTAGGCGAGACTCAAACTCGTTTCCTTTTTACCTTGGGAAGCCTGGATATCTGTGCCAGCTGCTCTGATGTATACCTGTATTGCTCAGTAACAAGTATTTGGGGGAGATTTACTTTCATTTTTATTGCTGAATAGAAATCAATATTTTCAGTCCGAGATCAGAGTATAGTATCTGTTTTTATCTCGTCAATGAAACATAGCATTGAATTCCAGTTTTCAGATTAAAGCATTATTATGATTGAATTGAGCATAATGAATCGAATTTTATTGTAAATTTCACAGACAAAAGAAATAATAAAAAAACAATTGAAAAATGATAACGTTTAAAATTGAAGACTTGACGTTGACGCGAGGAGAACAAATACTACACTTAGATCTTGAACTAAAGGCCGAAAAGGTGCTTCCTGATCGGGAATCTGAAATCCATCTCATAAATAGAAATGTAGAGATTAAATCTGTTTCGCATTGCAGATTTTACAAGTTCATGAATGTGCTGATGGGGGGGGGGGTATTTGGGAGCAAAGAAATTATCAAAAACCTCGATTCTCGCATACAATTTTAAAATCAAATTAATTTGTTTTGTTTAAAGTGATAGTAACAAAATAAAATTGGCTTGTAAGCCCCTTTTCTTAATACAAATCATTTGGCAATAGAGTGAATTGAACCGTTGAACTCGCTACTCCAGTTTTGTAGTCAGCCTGGGGCCATCACCAGCTGGCGCTTCCCTTGGCAAACATGTATTTACCTTGGCACTGATTTCATGTCTTGAAACAGCTTCCATTCCAGAAAGGACAATGCAATTAAACTCTTTTGCCAAAGCCACCGTCCATGTATTTTCCAATTCCCTCAATAGCCCGAAGGAACTTTACAAGTACACCGTTGCCCAAATAGCCCCATAGCATAACACGGTGTAGCAGTTCATTGGTTAGAGTAATAGGCTGGAGGCCGCAAATGTTTGAGGTTCAATAATTACTTATAACTGATCGGGCATACTGAATACAATCTTGGGTAAAGGAAACTTTCCCGGTATAATATATATATATATATATATACATATATATATATATATAATTTCAACAAGAAAAATTCACCGTTTTAAATATTAGACATTAAAAGACTTTTTCAGAAGAATTTTTGTGTTACTCCAGACACGTATTTTCCAATATCTGCCAATGTGATTCATGTGATTTTCTTCAATGTTTTTTTTCTCTGTCTCATACATGCACAAATACACATTCACATTATATATGTATACACACACACACACACACATATATATATATATATATATATATATATATATATATATATATATATATATATATATATATATTAGTCTTATGAACTTCACTACTGTAAAGAATTCATATTTTAGAGATTTCATACATTTCCCACCGTCACAAATCATCTTACAATGTTATGTTATGTAAGTTAGTTATTCTTCGATCGCTGTTAATGTATTGTGTTCTAGTTGTTTCGTGTTTTGATTTTATTGCTATGAACCTTGATGTTGTATGTTCATTATATTTCTGTTTCGGTGATGTAAAGAAAAAAGTACAGGTATTTTACCATGGCATCCCCAGGCATAACCCGCTACCTGTACCTTACATTTAGACTTATATTATTATCGTTTATCATTTAGATTACTACATTATTCAATTTTACTATTTAGATCCAATGTATTATTATGATATACGCTTGATACGTGTTGTTTATTTTGTGAATTAGAAAAAATTGTGAAAAGTTTTCGTTCCGTTTTCTCAGAAGCCAGTATGGCGGCCATCTAGGGATTTTTAAGATGGCGACCTTCCAAAACTAGCTTTCCAATATCTCAACTACTAGATAACCTGGGATCAAGAATACAGTAGCTTAATCTATATCTTAGGGGGAGGGAACAAGGAGTCTAATGGTGCTAATTCCAAATACATACAGACGGCCAATGATTCGTGCATGGGTGGTAATCTTGAATTTTTATAAGTAATTGAATTTTTGTATGTTTCTCATTATCTTGACATTCATATTACCTGGGGCTATGACCCTTATTGCTAAAACAACATTTCAGTAACAACGATTCCACTGGTGCAAATTACAAATGGGTGTCGATGATCAAAAATACATGAGTGACCATTTGGGAATTTTTTTGAAATGCATATTCTAGAATTCGATAGTAAACCTACACACGACCAGAATATCATGTCTGAAGGTTTGTAGACCTTTTTTATCAATTTCGACTAAATTTTCCTTTATTCTATAAAACGATATTTTTTTTTTAGAAATATCTGGGCACCAGCTAAGAATAAAAACAACGAAATATTCATGTCTGGCAACGAGAAGTCCACCAATAAAATCAGAGAGAAAACTTTACACCTGAAGGAGACCAAAAATCTTTATAGCAGACTCGTAGTCCTTACTATGTATAATAGGCTGATTGACCGAAAGAAGTAGATGTTCGGATAGGTAGCAATGCTTAGTATTAAAAAAAAACGGTGTTACCTGCTCCAGTAAATGCACAAAATACTGGCCAAGTCTTCGACTGATCAGCACCTTGTCCGGTATCAAAAACAATGACGAGTTTTCTAGTATTTAATGCTAGAAATTCCATTAGATCAGCTTTTGTTTGGTCATTGGAAAGTGGGAAGTTATTGATGTTAATATTAGATTGTATTCTTCCCTTGTGTTTCAAAGGATCAGCCTGGAAGGTGTCAAACACCAAAATCAACTTATCTTAGTCTGAGAAAACGGTCAGTCGCAGAAGCATTCACATACATTTTCATTGTATGCACAATTGTATTCTCTTTTGGAAAACAGTCATGTCATCCACTAGTAAAATTGTGCGAGTAAGATGACCATCTTGACTAAATATCAGAGTTTCTGAGTCCATTAGAGCTTCACTTACATCTTAAGGTTGGTCCTGATCTGCTGCGTGTTCCTTTGCGAACTGTTCTATGGAGTGGGTCAGCTTTAACCTGCCTGTGCTTGGAATATTTTCCCCTACTGGAGCAAAGATTGCTCTTGGTGTCTGTGTGAACATATAGTTGCCATTAACCTATTTTGGTCAATCAGTCTGTTAGATAAGGAATCAACGAAATTTATAACTTTTATTTCATTTATTTTCTGCTTTTGCAATTGTGGGGACAGAAGGTCAGGGTGCTATAACATATATCTCCAAAATGTATATTTTTATTTCATTCATTTTCCGCTTCTGCCATCATGGGGCAAAAATGTCTGGGTGGCGTATCATATGTCGGCAACATTTCTATCTTTTATTTCATCCAAGTTCTGCTTTTGCCATCATGAGGAGAGAATGTTTCGGCAGCATGTCATAGACCCCCAACATATCTATCTTTTATTTCATTCATTTTCCGCTTCTGCCATCATGAGGAGAGAATGTTCCGGCAACATATCGCCGATCCAAAGTATTCATTTTTTCCGTTCATGTCCTTTTTGCCATTAAGATGAGGAAATTTATCGACAACCGAATACAGTCATCAAATTTTTTTTTCTTCAAGATATAAATCATTGTATCATTTCGTCTCAGTCCTCTTTAAAAAGTTCATTTTGTCGGCTTAACAACACTTATAAGGGTGCACACCAAGATGAGTCAACTTACAATTGGTCACTAAAATTTTTCTGCTTTTTTTTTTTTATGTTCGAGGTATATGATTAATTGCCGAAAACTTCCCTAATTCTGATGGTAGAAGCAAAATAAAGAAAAATTAGTCTCTTCGCTTGTATGGAGAAGTATTCGAGATATAGGATGAATTGTTCAAAATATCCCCCATCGTAATGGCATAAACAAAAAAAACGGAAAGTCTCTCCTTTTCTTAGTATCTCATTCTTTTCCATATTTTGCTTCCAGCTACTATTCCGGAAAAAGAAGTAGCGTTATAGAGGCAGCACAGACCGAATCACCTGAACCTCCCACCACCATAATTTCCAATACCATTATCATCCTCTGGGATGTTCGGAACGCTAAAAAATAATTTCCATAACTGCAATTGCTTCTTCCATTTCTGCTTTTCCTTACGGAGGGGAGGGAAGATGAATTCAATAATTGTTCTCTATGATAATCGGCTTCTACTCCGATCATCTGTAGAGGCTAAATAGGAGGTTTCATTTTTTTTAATTATTCTACTGATTTTCTAGACACATTTGTTTTTTGTAGCAACATGAATATGATCAATACCACATGCGTTTCTGTAATTCAAATGGGACAGCGGACCAAGGGGGATAACTCTTCTAATGAAGGGAGGTAACACAGCAAACTATGACACTTATAGAGTTGTTTTTCAATGGGAAATTGAGGATATACCAATAATTTTAAGAATGCATGTATTTTATATTGATAGATTTTATAAAATGATATTGGCATCTATTTAAGATAGAGTGGTTTGAAAAACTATTTAGTAATACACAAATAGGTGTAAGCTTCAGCACGACTGCATTTAGGGGAACAAAACTTAAGGTTTTTAGTCCTTTTTTTAATTTATCAATAGATAGATAGATGAAATAGAAAGCTCAAAAATAGGAAAGTCATAATGAAAGCTTGTACAAAAATAGTGAAAAATTGAAGTTGAAAAAATTTATGGATATGGGACACTACAATGAGAGGATTGGAGTAAATATATAATAAATATTTAT
>OY735210.1:61000972-61138472 GCA_963457665.1 Thysanoteuthis rhombus | reverse complement strand
CTCAAAGGTGCATGTACAAAAAGTATTTCATTGACAACACAGGAAATATAAGTATATTCCAATACTTTCTCACATTATTCCAGCTTCATATCTGAAATCAACTCCCTGACTCTTTTTATACAAAAACATTCACAAGAAAGAATATAGACAAGAATATAGTAAAATGATGCCAAACTATTTTTATTGAAGTTTTTCCATTAAATCAACAACAAAGTATTAAAAATACATTCCCAGAATAATTTCCAAAATTTTAAAAAGAAAAAACTGAATCCTTAACAGAAAAATATTTAGCATTTAGCCAAAAATGCTAAAAACAGCCTCTTGTCCTTTGGACCCATCTGAATCCTAAATAATTCTCATTTCTCCCTAAAAGTATTCATTTATGCTTGAGGAAAAAAAAATTAGATTAAAAAATTTCAATTTACTATAATAGGGTAATTTCAATAAACACAAGATGGTCTGCTGGAATTTGTTGCGGTTTTAAATTGGGGTGAAAATCTTCATCTCCTTTTTTTAGTTTTTTTCTAAGGAAAAAAAAATATACTTTTATAATGGACAGTGACTTTTTTTTTTTTTTTTGCTCATCTATTCATAACAGTTTTGCAGATAATATTTCCCACCCACTATTTGTAACAATGCACTTTTCTACAAGTTCAGAAGTTTCTTTTCTAAAAAAAATTTTTTAAATCATTATAGGTATTCAAATATATTCTTGGATTTTTTTTCCGAGATTAACTAGTAAATATGAATAATACTTTAACAATTCATAAAAACAAAATTGTTCTCACCCTAGCACCTTCTAAATTCTTGAAACAATTTCAAAAAGAAAAAAATGTGTCATGCCTTTTGTAAAATTTGGTTCATACTTTTTCATGGATGTTTTTGACCACTTCAAAACTGAATCTAATTTTTGTCTTAAAAACCAGAATTACTTGTTCTCACGTCCCACTTCTTAAAAGTATCTATATTACTGATTAGAAAACAATTATCTTATCCAGAGAAACGGAGGAACAACAGATGGAGACCATATCATTGCGGACTTATCTTTATCAAATAAATCATTGTTAACCATTCGTCATTTTTCTTCTGAGGCAAAAGTGATGCAAGTTCAAGTCTCAATAACAGCTTTTTTTTCTGATTCGTGCTGTTTAGTGACTGCTCTATGAACTGGATTAAGTTGTGATAAAAAAAGCAACTGAAAAATTAAGGAAAATAGAAGTCAAAAATCAATAACTAGTACAATACCCGTTGCCTTAAAATGAATTTGGTAAGAAATAAAGAAATATAAGATTAACACATCAGCAGTAGTAGTAGAAGTAGTTATATCACCTACAATCAGCAAACACACAGTAGAATTTGCTTAGCACCAACCTATTTTCTATTTATGTGTTTGCATTACCCCCTTTGTTATGCGACAGACAGAATGACACATTGAAAGTTATAATATAGAAAAACAGATAATGGTTGATAACACTTTATGTAATAATAATAGAAAATAAAAAGAAGTAGCCCAGTTTGATTACTGAAAATCTCAACT
The DNA here is from genome assembly GCA_963457665.1 of Thysanoteuthis rhombus. NCBI lineage: Eukaryota > Metazoa > Mollusca > Cephalopoda > Oegopsida > Thysanoteuthidae > Thysanoteuthis > Thysanoteuthis major. The sequence goes on along the minus strand of OY735210.1, from coordinate 61,136,935 downwards.
TAAATCTTGATTGTTTCCAATCAGAGAAATCTTAATCTTTAATCAACAAAGTCTCATGATAATAAATAAATCATATTTTCCTGATAAGTCAAGGAAAACAATAGAAAAATATATGTAGATAGAATATTCCTTTGTTTCTTCCAAGTTGTGTACACTTTTCTTTTTATTTTTTTGAAAACCGATATTCAGGGGAGTTAATCAAGTGCAATATTCGACAAAAAAATTTTTTTTTTTTCAGATTTCCAGAGATTTGAATAAAAAATTTGGGTTCATCTCCATTTAATACCTAAAGCAACTTCAAGGTATCTGAAAAGAAAGAAGAAAAATAAGATAAACAGGAATTAGAGTCTGAAAATTCAAGTAACCAAAATTGGTCGACTAGCAGTTTATAACAATCTGTTGGCTTAGTCTTTTGAGAATGAGGCAAAACATGAAGGTGTTGATTTTGACAACCTTGCCATTAGAGAGTTAAAATATTTATCACTATAATACAAAATACATGTCAATTAAAATGAAAAGAAAATTAATCCTTAAAGACGGTTTATATTCTCTAATATGAATATAATATGAATAATTTCAAGAGCTTATAAGTTAAGAAAAAAAAACTGGGTTGGAAGAATTCACTGGATGTGTCTAAGACAACTCTAAATAAGTTCAATAAATCTGGATAAAATGTAACAATTATTAGAATAAATTCATCATTTGCAAAACAATTTTCTATGAAAAGATGATTCTTTAGTTGTGAAAGAGAGAAAAAAAATTCTTTACAGCAGCTTTAAGGGCTTGATCCAGATCCTGAATTAAATCGTCTTCTTCTTCGATTCCAACAGATAATCGGATCAAATTGTCTCCAATTCCTAATTCTTCTCTTTGTTCTTTTGGAACAGAGGCATGAGTCATTATGGCCCTGAAATAGACGAGGAATTGTTGGATTAGATTGGATTCTATCAATCCAACACATTTAAGCATGGGGGGGGGGGCACCAGTGTAGAACTGATGTTTTTTCAAGTTCACCCGCATTCCCACGCTGACACACATCCATGCAACAAATAATTCACTCTTGAGTCAGATGGTGAATTTTGAAAATCTCTTCTTTTTGATTGAATAAGTTTTGGGTCAACTTTCCTGAAGATCTACCATAGAGATTAGCTAGTAACTGGAAACACATAACTTTTAGTTTCTTTCCGCAAACTATAAGTGATCAAATAGTACTACAAAAGTAAATTAATTTCCAAAAAATAATCCAACATTTAAAGCAATTTCAATTTTGTACATCAAATCGTTTCAATTCCATAGTTTGTTTTTGTTGGTCCATTCATGGATTTGTTTTTGTAGGATTCATTTCGGGTGGAAATTTCAGGTCATTGTTTCTGGGGGAGGGTAATTACGTCAATGCAAATTATTTTTTAAAAACTGTAAAAAAAATAAAAAATAGAAATATCATGAATTCTCTCCCCTAGTCTTCAATTCAAGACCAACTTAATAGAGACATGATTATGGAAGAAATAAATCACAAAGGAACAAAGATTTTTAAAACAGATAAGAAAATCAAAGAATTATGCATGCAGAGGACAAATCATATGCAGATATTCAAGAATCAGAAAATCAAATCTTTGAGCATTTGTTTCAATACACTTCAATACTACAGCAGTTCACATGTATTATTCAAAAGAGTTTGATTGCTCTATAGAATACAGAGAGAGATTACTCCATTTAGTAATCAGTTGGGTATTAGATTTAAGGCAATGATATAATCTTACATTATATCTTCATACTGGTAATAAAGAAAAAAAAATGTCTGAAAGCCAAGCGGGCCATTGTGATTCTGGGTTTCTATTTTCATTTCAGTTAATTTTACAGCCTAAATGTATACAATTTTGCAGACTAATATCTTTTGTTTTCTCTTTAAATGGTGCAAATTTTCTCACGCGAAGAAATGTAATAATAAAAAAATGAATGTAAAATTTTTCTTAAGCACTGCATAATATCTGAGAGAGCAAAATTACATTAAAACCAGAAAAAGCATTTTATTTTTGAAGCACCACAAAATGTTTAAACTGCTTGAGAAAAACCAAGATGAACAGGTGATGGTAACTCAAAATCAATAAGCCATTCATTTGTTATCTGTGTTTCTCTCTTATCAGTTGTTCATGAGGATTCCTATTTGGTGGAAGTCATTAGGTGCAGTTGGAAGGATGATATTTCAATTAAGTTTTACGAGTAATAGCTACATTCTATTCGCCTAACTTTCCTTCATATTGGCTACCAGTAAGAAAAATGCCCAACTGCACAATGTGTTAACATAATTGTAAAAATTATTAAAGATTAAATAGAGAAAACTATATTATTGCTGAGGTAAAACTGAACAATCTTATTTTAGTGAGAATATATTATTGATATATTTTCATCCATTTTTATGATAAAAATTTTAATAAAATAAACAAAAAATATCAATGCAGTGGCCCAAGATAGGAATATTACGATATATTTTTCCTCTACAAAATGCCATACATTTTGATAAAATTGGTCAAGTTCTACAGAGTTATTACAAAGTTAAAATTGGTGGTATGTATAAAGAGTCAAGTTGATCATCTGAACGTTCTCGCCTGATTCGGAGAGCTGGAGAAAGCATCTGCTGAATCATTTCATTAGAAAAAATGAAGCTGAAGACAAGAGTTTGAACAAAGTGTGGGAATAATAATCAAAATCATATTGAGGAGTGAAAAAAAAAAAAAAAAAAAATTTGATTTTTATTCATCTCATTTCACAATTATGCTAGCATTTAACCTTTTTAATAATAATCTATTAAGGTGCTTAAATATCAGAATTAAAAAGTCCAAGTAAACTTTTAAAAGAGATCTATAGGACGGATGTATCCCAGCAGTTATAAAAACCTCAGAACATTTAAGTCCCAGGAGTTTCAAAAGGGTTAAAAAAGGAAAATCAGCTAATTATTTGAATAGGGGAAAAAAGAAAAAAAAGAAAAGAAAATTTTTAATAATTACTCACGGTAATTCAGCTAAACTTTCAAAGCCACCCAAACTCTCAGCAGTTGTAAATAACTGGAAATTGATGGAAATTTCAAAAGTTAATGAATTTCATTAAAGAAACTAGAGATTAAGCAGAAATAATTCAACTTTCATCTTCTACATTATAATTTGCCAAGTGTCCACTTGCCACACTTTGATTATAATCTATGAATAAAATACCAGTGTTACAAAATATGTTGGTAAGTTTGTCTGTTTAGGTCAAAGAGTCACAATGGAGACCAGGAGACATGAAAGCTTTAAAGAGAGGGAGGGAGTAAAGCTATGTGACTGACGGTTGAAGATTTGTTTATGTATCTAAGTTACAGCCAGAATTGAAAAACAAAAATACAAACAAAAAATAAAGAGGGGGATACTTCTTGACCCATTTTCAAAAAAATACTTTATGAATCAAGCCCCATAAAGAGTACATTTTTCAAACAATATTTTAAAATGAAAAAAAAAAAAAAATTTTTTTTAACTTATCCATCCATAATAAATCCCGTCATTTTTTATGGATACAATGCTATTCTAATAATAGAGTAGACAACTCCGTCTGTCACACCATCTAGAGTAGACAACTCCGTCTGTCACACCATCTAGAGTAGACAACTCCGTCTGTCACACCATCTAGAGTAGACAACTCCGTCTGTCACACCATCTAGAGTAGACAACTCCGTCTGTCACACCATCTAGAGTAGACAACTCCGTCTGTCACACCATCTAGAGTAGACAACTCCGTCTGTCACACCATCTAGAGTAGACAACTCCGTCTGTCACACCATCTAGAGTAGACAACTCCGTCTGTCACACCATCTAGAGTAGACAACTCCGTCTGTCACACCATCTAGAGTAGACAACTCCGTCTGTCACACCATCTAGAGTAGACAACTCCGTCTGTCACACCATCTAGAGTAGACAACTCCGTCTGTCACACCATCTAGAGTAGACAACTCCGTCTGTCACACCATCTAGAGTAGACAACTCTGACAGAGGGTGAAATAAACCTACAAAAGTTAATTTTATGTTCAAATCCTGAATCAGTTAAATAAAACTTACAGTATCTATTCTTCAATCACTGAATTCATTAATGAAAATGTTACTTTGTGAAATAAATTAGCAGAAATATTTTTTGCCCTTAACACATTTCTATTTTTCATGACACCTAAAATATTGAACTGAACAATTAACTCTTCTTAAATAACGGAAGAAAATAATCCCTCTATCAGATTTTTCTTCATTCAGAATAATGTACGAAACACACTTGATAAATTCTAATGAAAATAAAGCCCAAAGCCAACTGGTTCACATCCAAGCTTTTTAGTGGTTTCAAATTTAATCAGAGAATCAGGTGTACTGTAAGCAAAGCAACTGATAATCATGAAGCAAAAAATTTAACCCATTGTACCAATTTAAAATATTTGAATACCATTGTAAGATTTGTTCAATTAACTCTCAAATCAAACCAAATCCGATAAAATGTACAGAAAAGAGATGCAGGTGGCCTAATGGTTAACGTCAGAGAAAATGGAACCTGCTAATCAAGTTTAGCTTCTGTCAGCTCATGCCAAACAAAAAACCTACAGCCATTGATTCAATTTTTATGTATACAAAGGGAGAGAACAGGGTGAGAACAAAGAACAGAGAGAGGAAGAATAGACCATCTTGTTCACACACATAAGAAAAAGGAAAGCGTTCTCACCTTGAGATTTTTAAGGAATTTCCTCGACTCTTCAATGCCACCTTTGATGTAAACTGTCACCATTCCACTGAAACCACGCATCTGGCATTTGGCAAGAGAATGCTGGGGATGCGATTCGAGTCCTTGAAATGGGGGGGAAAATGAAATCATTCCGGCATAAATTTTATATCTTAGCACAAGAAGCCGCAAAGAGGATATTTTCCTTCCCCCACCAAAAAAAGTCATGAAATTTACCCTGATGACCTAAAGACAATCTTATAGGCCCATCTGATTTTTATTGTTTTTTTCCAAAGTTCTGTAAATCAAAATTGGGCTGCATCCTCGAGACTAGAGCATTCTTGATGTTGGGAAATACATTTTTCATTTTCAAAGAGCATTAAAACTTGAAATCAAAGCCAAATTTTTAAATGTTAAATTGAAGATATTTTTTGAATTTTTAAAATTCAATTCAATAATGTACACACTTGTATATCATATATGTAGGTACACCTAGATAATTTGTTCCAAATTTTTCCATAGTATTCAAAATTGCACTGTTCAAGGTCTTCTCTTCCCTTCAATCAATAAACTATGGTCTACATTTGTGATCTCTTGTGTACCCCTTGATTTGATAATAGATTGAGTCATCGTCATAATGAAAAAAGAAAAAAAGGGAGAGAGTGAAGAAGAGAGGAGAAACAAAGATATGGCGAAAATAATGAAACAAGTTGAAAGAAGAAGAAAATGAAGAATTTGATTTAGAATCCAAGCAGAAAATTGAAAGACATTAAATGAAGTGTATTGTAGGGAAAGCCATCCCAGTCGTAAATTGGGAAGTTTCACAAACAAGCTTATTCAATGTTAAAAACTAAAAATGAATAAAAGAATTACTGAAACAAAAAATGGTGAATGAATTTTGTTTTGAATAAATCAAATTGCTAAATAGTTTTTATTCATTCACCATTTTAGACATTGAGTCCATGGAAATAATAGACATTCAAGGAAGTATTGTTATGATTTTGGCACAATGCAGGGATGGTTGTCTTGATGTTGAATTGTCAAGTTTCACTCTCATTCAATCAATGTTAAATATAGTGGAAATATAAGAATTAAAAGAAATAATGAAAGAACAATGTAAATACAAAAATAATATTGTTATTGATTTGAATAAATTTATATTATTAGGTTCAATTATTTTGCAATGAGAAATATGAATATTATGAGACAAGATATACAGACGTCTATAAGCAACAGAAAAAACAGAAAATTCACATAAACCATAGAATAAACTGATGTTAAGATTTACTTCAGTTGATTATTTGAAAATTGAAAGAAAAAAATTTTTCAGACAAAATTTTTTCACAATGTTACTCAAATGCTAAACTGGAATGTTACTTCACGTCTGAGTATTATGGCTTGAAAGTTATCAAACATCTTCTCCTGGTAATGAATTCATTTCTTCTATGAATTATCAGATATATTATTATTTTTTTAAATACATAAATTTTACTTGGCTTTCATTTTTAACACATTATTTTAGATTTCAATGAATTGAAGACGACAACATATGAATTGGTTTATTATAATACAAAATTACTGGAAGGTTAGATAACAAATAACATTTACACTTCCAAGGTGGAGGGATAATCAACATTTTATGGATAACTTGCATACATGTGCCTACCACCACCACAACCTCCTAAAACATAGCCCAACATATCTTCAGCATTTAAGGGGTTCTGGGAAGGCTGAAAATTTCTTCATTTAATGGTAATTTCTTCATTTTGGCTTATGAAAGGCTTTTATTTGAATGCTTGACTTTCAGGGAGAAACCTACATATCCGTAAATTTATTCATAGATGATATTATTACAATAGTAAAAATAATACTAATAACAATAATAATGTTATGAATTTTCTCAAAAAGATTCATCTACGAATAAATAATTTGAATTAAACCAATTTTTACCTGGATGAAGAACTTTTTCAACTCGAGGATTTCCTTCCAAGAATCTTGCAACAGCTAAACCATTTTTCATGTGTTCCTTCATTCGGACGTGCATCGTTTTCAGGCCTCGATTAACAAGGAAACAATCGAATGGAGATGGAACACCCCCACAAGCTGAAAGAGTCAAACAGATACACACACACACTTCAATGTGAATGAAAATACAAATTGACAATCAGGATAGAATAAAAGGAAGGTTCATAAGGAATTCATTTAGATATCATAAATTTCAAGTACAATCAATCTAGAAAATTTTAGAGAAATAAATCAAATAAGAACAAAAATTAAATGTCTTACCATTTTGTAAAAATCTCAAACGTTCAGCAATTTTTTCATCTCTGGTAACAACGCAGCCCATGACTGCATCAGAATGACCTGTATCAAGGAAAAAAAAATATCTTATATTCATATTGTCTTTCATGAATTCTATTTCCAAATTATTTGGAAATAATTTCACATCATTTGTACAGAAAACTTCCATTTCTTTTATGGATAATAAGAGAAAAAATAAGTGAGAAGAGTTTGCAAACAATCCTTGGTTGGTTGAAAAAAATGCTAGAAAAGACGAGTTATTTCCCCTTACACGCCGATTGTGTTATTGACAGACGCTGCACATTTGATTCTAAATAAATTCCAATGCCACAAATTTACCCATAGTAAATTTGACCAACAGTAAATTCCAAAAATATTTCATGCATTACCATTTACATTTTGTTCTCTGGAGTCAAACAATTTTTTTTATAAAATAATTTTCAATAGAACATGTGAACCATAATATGAATTGTAATAATCTATTTCTTTTTATTTACAAGGAGCATAAATGTCCCTTTCAAATCAGCAAATTTAATGTTTATGTGTATGTCTAATGCTATTTCTACCTGACCGGGTGGAATAAAGTTGATGGTAATACCCTCATCGTAGGGGGTAGTTACCATGTGATTTACCATTGGTATAATTTGCATGGGGAATCAACCACGTAGAACTCTACCACAAAGTATCTTGAAATCTCCAGTTGAAATGATTGAGTAACAACAATTGGAGGATTTTCTTGCTCCTTACTTGATAGCGATAAATACATATTATGCAAACTTTGGGTTTCAAATTAAAAATTAAGCAAGAAAAAAGGAATTCCTTTGACCAGGAGTGCCTCATTTGGATGTAACAGATTTAAGATTATTTTGGAACAAAATAGCAACCCCAGTTCCTCTCTCTCTCTCTTTACAATACTTCTGTGCCATGTCAATCTCACGTCTTTTTGATGGTCACAGTTGTAATACTTTTTCAGACAGGATTTACAGCACTTCAGTTTTGTTTGGAATCGACCAAGTATTCCAAGAGAAGAAGCAAATGGTGGTCGCTGATTTGTTGCACTCAGTTCAAAAACATCATAGTTGTAGCCAATACAACATTTGTCTCTTCTGTCAATCCGTGTAAACTGGACACTTAGCCCAGAATGTTGATTGTCCAGCCATTGGATTGAGACCAAGTGTTTTACAGTTGTAGCAAGTACAATGACAATGTCCTTCAGCTTTTTCTAGGCAGTCTATCAAGTGAAAAATATTCACAGATGTGTTTTTGTGCACTTGTGAGAATACTATTCTAATTCTCGGCATCTGAAATCTGTCCACAAATTTATGGACCACTACTTCCATATTCTGATTAAATTTCATTGCTGTTTTAATCACGAGGCTAACTGAGTACAACTTGGTAAAACTGTCGATGATCTTGAGTGCTTTGGGGTAAACCTCACAGAGAAATGACCAAGCTGGCTGATAACACTATTTTGCATGCATATCAGGTGTAATTTTAGACTTGAATGTCACTATCTTATTTTTGAGCCATTGTTTTTGAAGATTGGATGGAGTTTGTCTCTAGATTCAGGATTAGTCATAAAAGAAAAAAGAAAAAAAAAAAAAAGGTAGTTTTTGAAATTTTTCCGAAAAGCTTATAAAAAAATTTCAAAACTACCTTCTTCCCTATCTAATATTCGACTTTTCTATGCAATTGGATTGGAAGCACCAAAAAATACTTTTTTCTTTTTAGAGTGAGTAACTTTCAAAATCAATGTATTAGTTTGTTTTGATTTTTTCAAACTACCTTCAATAGAAAATAGAACACTTTTCTTGTTTTTCTGGTGATAACTTTTGAATTAAAAAAGTATGTATTTTTTTCTTATTCAACAGGACAAAAATTTTTTTTTTTTTCCAGTCAAAAAAATGCTTCGAAAGTAACTTTCGTAAACACGTTATTTGTTTATGTTTTTAAGACAGTGACATTTGAATGACATTACCCAATGTCAAGTTAAATGTGTCCTTTTATAAAGTGGTCAATCTTGGAGTGCAAAAAGTAAACTTTGTCCTTAAAATTGAACAGCAGACTTGAAAATATTTTTAAAATGAAGTCCTTACCATTCATATATTTAGTCATCGAGCTAACAACAATATCTGCTCCCAATTCGAGAGGCCTCTGCAAGGAGAAAATAAGAGTTTCAGAGATTTATTTTGACTAGTCAAAGTCCCGCACAAAATTGAGTGGATGATGCCTTCCAAACTCCCTCAACCAACCTAAAGAGTGGCAAATTCCAACAAATGGTTTATACTATTTTTGTTTTGAAATTATCTATGAAGCCGAGCCAAGATTTTAGAACCTATAACATTGTATTGCTTGTTCCTACGTGCATCCAAATATTACTTTAATTTTGATATGAAGGTAGGGAGGTAGTTTAATAAGAGGGTAGAAAAAGACCAAAAAGCAACATATTACCTGGAAATAACAAGTAGCAAAGGTGTTGTCAATAGCAACCAGAGCATTTGATTTCTTCTTTGTCATTTCCACAACTGCTTTGATGTCAACAACATTTAACATTGGGTTGGTTGGAGTTTCAATCCACACAAGCTGAAACAAAATCAAATTTTAGAAAAATGATATATTCTTGGGTTGAAATTTTTGAATTTTTCTCCACTATGTTCCTCAGCATCACAAACTTTTTTTTTCAACTAGAAAGAACTCAGAGAGCACATGCTTTGGCAACACCAAAGTCACAAAGAACTTCACAATCAGGTTACAGGTTACAGATCCCAGACTATGCCATGACAAAAGCTTATAATAATCATCCATCATAGACTTATCAATTCTGTGGAAAACATATTGAATGCAGTTTAGCTGTTTATCTACAAGTCCTACAAACAATAATTCAACAGAAAAAGTTATAGAATATTTTGATAAAAATACAAACCGAAAAGCAAAAACAATTTTTTCCTGCATCTTCAAGACTTAATATTATATTGCTTGGAAGGCTGAGCAGAATTAGGGATGATTTTTTTGAGTTGCATATCAAGAACTACTTGTGTTTTCAAAAGCCTCTTAACAAAAAATTATAACAATAAATGCTTACTTCTATAAAACCTCTTAATTTCTGTGACTAACACATTAAAACAGAAGCTTTTAAGTTGGTTTATGCAAACATGTACAACATTTGTTTTCACCCAGATGCGAGTTTGTGGATTTGTGTTGATTTTTAGTTTATCCAAAATGTGGAAATATTTTTTCTTTTGAATTATTTCTACTTTTCTGGTAAATATTAGCATTGTTTCATTCTTGTTTAATTCAATTTCTTTTTTTTATAAATTTTCTCATGTGATGACACACCCATAATTTACTCACTTGATTTTCATTGAAACAAATATTGAATAATGTCCAACTTGTCACCTCATCCAACACGCACAATTGACTCATTAAAAACTCACTTTGTAGAAGTCACTGATTCGCATTTAAATTATTCAAAAAAGAAACTACAAAGCCCTCAGAGAGCACATACATCTGCCTGTGCTATTTTCTGAAAATTGAATGAAAATCAGTTTTGATATATCTACAATGCAGGGAAGTAACTATAAATCATTCCTGAATATGCCTCTAGATTTTAATCTCTTTTTAATTCATTACCCACTCTTCCACAAAATCTCATAGAAATTCATTGAGAACTTTTGGAGATATTATGTAGACAAACATGAATGAATACATATATTTAGAAAAAATGAAAAGATATATCTCAATAAAAAATTTAGCATCAATACCCTTAGACATGCCTTTGAGGATATCTTCAACAGAAAAAGGAAAATCCTGAGTGTAACCCTTAAGATGGCTGATTGTCAACTATGTCTTCCTACAGACAGCTCCTGAATCCATTGGACATCATCAATGAGGCTGAGAGGGGAAATCTGTCAATAGGGTGTGCCAGGATCTCTATAGGCTCACCCACTGGAGAGAGATTACTTCAGTGCTGCTTCTCCCAGCATCAGAAATGTCAACAGAGCCTGTCGTTGAAGAATCAGTCCGCAACTCAATCACAATCCTTGGCACATCGTTCTGTCTCAAGAGACAATAAATCAAGTCAACAACACAAAATTGGACCTCATTTCATCGATGTTTTTAGAAACCCTTAGGCTATAGCTGCTGTGTAAACAGTCTATAATGAGTAACATATTTCTCAGCATCAAAGTATTTCCTCATATACAATCTAGATCATCAAATCCTCATGGTCTACATTAATACTAATTATAAGCAACCAGAGAAAAACAAAGAATGTAGTTTATGATGCAATGTTTCACGGCAAACAATTTCAGTTTTCATAAATCAGTGGACAAAGAAAAGTATACAAAATTTTTTCCTTTTTTAAAAAGGCGGAAAAATACCTTTGAATTTTCTTTAAATGCAGCCCCAAATTTATCTATGTCAGTAGCATCAACAAACGTAATATCAATTCCAAACTGCTTCATTGTACGAAAATAGCGATTTGTGCCTGCAAGATAGAAAACAACAATTGAAATTTTAATATTTTTAGAAACAAATACATGCACAGCACTTATTTCCTGGCATCCTTCGTTCCAGAACTGTTTTTGTTTTGCTGTTGCTATTATTATTATCATAATGATAATAATAATTCAATAATAATGATGATAATAATTCAATAATAATGATGATAATAATTCAATAATACACCTCTAATCCATTAATTATGCACATCCATAGAAAAGAAACGTAATTCCGAGTAACATACTTGAAGAAAATCAATAACTCAATACAGGTACAACACTGATTTCCAGGCACCTTGGTACTGGATTATCCATTTTGCCGTGCCAACAGAGGTCATATACTTCAATAATATACTCCTAAGCCATTAATAATGCACATCTTATACTTTGAAACAAATAGATATTAAATATGAATTAAATGGTTAAATGCAATATAAATGAAACAGATTTAAACAAAATTTGAATCTCAGTAAATGCTTTATATTTTGTACCAGAGTTGATTTCGTATTTCAATCCTCACTGGGGACTTGTAATGTGACATTGGATGAAAATTTGTTTCTTTGAACAAATTTCTAATCACATTGATTCCTCCGCCCCCACCTCGCTGCAAAGTACGTCTTTAAACATTGTAACTCGTGTTGGTTTTTCTCTGAATAATTGATGAAAATTGAAAAGACTTCATCCAGTGGTTGTCATATCATGACCAAAATAAATACGCAAATTTCCTTTGTTTCCACAAGGAGATGTTGGCATCTTGTGAAAGAATAACACAGTGTCAAGGAATTATCTTATCCATGGTCTTGGACTGAATGACACACTATCGAAAGATCAGTTATCTTGTCGATGGTAGAAAACAAGTTAAACCAGTGATTCTGAACATGAAGTGCATGCTCAACAAAGGGGCTATTTAAATGGGGGGGGGATTTGTACGCGAGGAGCAAAGATCATGTTGTGACTCAAAACCAAGTCATACTAAGACTGATTAATCGACAATGACACAAAAGTATTAATTACCAATTTTATTGTAGATGCTATAGTAGGTAATGCTTAACTCATTATCAATTTTGTGAGACATAACAATGAGATTAGGTCATCACTTTTATTTAATTTCACACAAAAAAGAAATAACTAAAATTTTAGTAAGTTTTGTTTTGTTTTTTTTTCAATCTATTTCTTTATTGATACAAAACTTTCAATCATTAATTGGTTGCTTTTCTTCACTTTTTGCTTAGGCTGATTACCCATCTCCAATAAGCAAGTTGCATTGATTGGTAAGTAATTGATCTGATTGAAAGTTGCAATAAAAAGCTACTAATAAATTAAGATGAAGGTAAAAAGTAGTCCTGGAAATTTTTTTAAAACAATGATTTAAAATACTTCATCTAATACAAATAAAAGAAGAGAAAAAGTATTGAATAGTTTTCTCTTGAATTTACAGATGGTATGTAATGAGAGTTGAGAAGACTCACCTCCATACAAATCATTCATGCTCACAATATGGTCACCAGCTTTCAGTAGACGCGTGACAAGGTCAGTGGCAGCAAGGCCCGATGCCATACACAAAGCTGAAAGAAGAAAAAAAAAAATACATAAATTAGCATAATGCTTCCAGATGAGCAGGTTGTATAATAGCAACAAACACAAAACAGAATCGGCAAACCGGATTCACTTCTCCCACCAAGTTATAGGTAAATACCTAGGTAGTTGGAGCTCCTTAGCTCTGTTAGGAGTTGGGCCAATGTCGTGGCCCCATAAAAACCGACAACTACTACAAAAACAATGATTAGGTCACCATGGATCTTTGAGAAATGGAGACAAAATCATTTCCTCATGTGTTGTACAACAGGGGAAGTAACTTTGCTTTTTTGCAAACCTATGGGGCTGGCAGCTCCACACTGTGAAAACCTACTCACTAATGAAACCACAATGTGATCCTATGTCCCAGAAGTAGACAATAAATTTTTTCTAATTACACTTCAATAAAATGTCATCTTTCAGATAACCTGATATTTTTGAGGATAAGACAAGTTGACATATTGCCACTTGATGCACAGATGCAGAGAGACATAGGAAAGAAAAACTTTTCTTCAAGGAAAGAAAAACATTTCTTCAAGGAAAGAATTGCCTTTTTAATGATTCAAGAAAAGAGAAAAAAAAAAGGAGAAACTTTCAATCAACTCTTTCCACTCATTGTTTTCTCAAATACTATACTAAAATAGTATATCTCCTGAAGTATGTCTCTCTTATTGTCCAGAGATTGGCCATCTGTTTCTCCATTCCCTTTAAATACAATTTGGTTTCTCTTTCCTTGACCATTGTTTTGCTAAGACACTTGATGCCCGTTTTCCCTTTATATGACTAGTAAAAACTTCTCCACTTTCTCAGAATAAGACAGCTCTTAATCAGCATCTAGTCCAAAATACGATCCATATCTGGTCACTACTAGAGAAAGGAGTGATCTCCCTTGCATGACTATGATTTCTCTATTTTGCTTCCCAGCTAAGCAGAAAAAAGATGGGGTACTTTCAAACCTAGCCGTTATCTTGCTTCGGTGTCCTCGGTCAAAACCCTTCCTCTTCTCTGAACCTGATCTCTGTGGCGATGTAACTGCTGCGGGAACCATTTTCTATACTAACCTACTTTTCTGACATCACTTGGCTCCCTCTTTCTGTCCCTCAATCATCTCCCCCCTCTACTTGCTGTTAACCAAAAAAGCCATTTCCATTTCAGAATTTTAAACTCATTTAAACTTTAAATTCATACCTATGACTGACTGGTGCTATCGATTTTATAACTGGGTATTATTAGTTCCAATTCAACTTTTGCTCTTTGAAAAATAAACTGTGTAAAATCTCAAAATGAGTCAATGAATTTGTTATTTTTAAATAACAGTGAAAGAAATGGGAACGAACCATGTTTGCCATGTTCCAAAGACGCAATGCATTGTTCTAAGCAGTTTCTCATCGGATTTCCACTTCTTGAATAGTCAAAACCCTAGAAATAAAAAGACATCAATTAGAAATGTTACTATGTGAATATACTTCTAAAATCTGTAAATGTCAATGTTGTTTAGGCTGGTTTGAAGATTAAAAAGGTAATCAGCCCAAAATATTTCTGTCACTTTTCATACTTTTTTAGCATGTGAGGCACCCAGTTAAGATCGAACTCACTATACAAGGTGACTGTTCCTCGAGACAATTTGCTAACAAACAAGCTACCAGAAGTGCTTAACAATAATCACCCTTGTCAAGCATCAATTTTACGGGTATTTCTTCCATCTAAATTAGAAACTGCCAACCAAGAGAGTCATCATAGATTTCTCCAGTTTTCAAGTACATCTGCCTAGCTGGCTGGTTATCGATGTGTTACACATGCAAGCTGCACCAAAGGAGCTGGAAGGCTAAATATTTAAATATTTCTTCTTTTATCAAGTCAAGAAAACAGTTTTGTTCTTCAAATTCTCAAAATAAGTTGTAAGAGGGGGTTCAATTTACAATTTCAAGTTGTTTTTCAAAAATTCAAACCTTTAGTTATCATTGGCCGACAAAAGGTAAGAGAAGTAACGTATTAATTGATCACCCCTTTCACCAATCTTCAAGTGATCACCCTGCTGCCAAAAGATGTTGGTCACATGACGGTTTCTATAAAGTGATAAAGCAGACCTGTTTTAGTTGCTCTTCATTGCAACTATTCTGACCATTTTGTCTGAGACAGTGAGTAATCAGCCCAGATTAGAAATGAAGAATAAAAAGATATTAACAAATATGAATTATCATTGCATGAACAATTTCAACTATTGCCAACTAGAAACACTTGAAGATAAACCTGCAGTAAGTACTACGTGTATAAAACAGTGGTTGAGAGGTTCATTTAAGTCAATTCATTTCAAGTGTATCTCTAATATATCCTCAGACAGCAGTCTTAGCACTAGTCAATCATGTTAGTCTCACCCCCATAAAAAGTTCTTGACCTACAGGCTTTATTACAACAGTTTTATTCACTTTCCTTCCCTAATCTAAATTAATTTGACCTTGTTTTTCTGAAGACACATGCACACACACATTTCTGTCTGAATTTCTGAGATGAAGCATAAGAATAATAAGAAGAATAAGACGACAACAATAACACTTTACACCAAATAGTGTCCTCATCTTGGCTGGTATAGTCATAACTTTTCAGTCAGTGCACCCTCCAAAATTCTCCAGTTATCTGTTGTAATTAGTAATCATCTGGGAATTTAAAACCAAAACATTAGGTTTACAGCTCCAAGTTCCCACCATTGGATTGCTTAATTGATAAAAGCTTTGGTTTAGTTCATCTAGTAACCTAAGTGAAGTTCAATCCTTGGGTCAGGTAGTGCAAGAAAAATCATATCCTCTCGTTCAGTGGAAAAGGTAGACAAGTGACATCGCTTAGATCAACTAGGAGATATCCTATAAATAATATGGACAGTTAAATGAGAACAATCTATCCCCCTGAAGTGAATGAGGAATTGTTTGAAATTCTCAGAGAAGACCAACCTCATTCTCAAAGATTTTTCAGATTGGCCAATACAACTATGAATCTTCTTTGATAAAACAATCATATTCATGTCTCACAGTTTATATATTGACACCATAATTCAATTTTTCAATAATTCATGCTTCTTTCAAATAGATAGGGAGGCTGTGCTTTAATTGATACAAACTAGCATACAGGCACATATCCCTGATTCTAGAACAAAATAAGCTAAACATCCAATAAAATCAAGGGCAATATCTGTGGCTTCTATGTAAATTTTTGGTACTCATAGGAACCTACTAGTATAAAGCTACCAGCTGAGAGTCACCTGGAGAAGGCTGGAAAACTAACCAACCAAAATGTTGCAGGTAATCTGAACAAATCAAGTTATCTCCTTTCAAAACTAAATATTCATAACTTTTATCTAATCTGCTGGTTTGTTACAGTGGGCTGACTAGACTTATAAAAAGGTAGATTTCAAGAAAACAAATTGTTTTAAGACATCTTTGAACATGATATCAAATCTTTCCGGAAAAAAATTATTTGAAAAGATGTACCATTGTATAACATATATATATATACATACACATATATATATATATATGAATAATAAATTACATGATATAATACAGAAACTTATTTGAAATGATTTTCCATCGTTACACTGTTCATACATGATTCAATTTAGACGACATAAATAGAGTAAACAATTTCAGAAAATGGGTCTGCAACAGGAATTGAACCAACCACCAATAAGGTAGCCGCTTGAACATAGCGATGCACTTACCATTGTGCTAAACACCCCGCCAGTAATGCAAAGGCCAAATAACAACTTTCAACCCAAAAATGAGAAGAGAATTATACATTATTTATAATATATGTATCCATTGATATTGTCCATCTGGTGTTTTTGAAGTATACACCGATTTATTCTAAAAGATCAACTGTAGAGTGATCATGTTGGCATACAGTCATGCTGAAAGCACAGGTTCTCAAGTTAAGCAGCACTGAAACTGATCAGTACTTGAATGGGTGCTAAGGAAACCAGCTTGTGTACTACACAAAGGTTGGTAGATAAGAGATAAACACATTCATCTTGCCAGCAAGTTTAATCCTCACCAGGTGCTCAACAACTGAGTCAGACAAAGGTGAGCTTCATAAATATCTACACTGATGAATTCTTTCATGTTCTCTCTCAAAAACTTCTCACTGAAAGTTAAAGATTTTTTAAAAGGAAAGATTGAAGTTAATGTTAACTATACAGTTCACAACTTAACACAGACCTTTGGGCAGAGCCAACAATAGGAAAAAATAAGTTGGAAAAATCATTTAAAACAACACCAGATGTGACAAAGCAAAAGGTGAGAACATTCAAAATTCTCTCAGCAGATCAATTCGACAACACACCCTCATTGCCAAGACAAAACCTTTAGATAAATAACATCTTCTGATTTTCATCGCATACACTTTGTCATTTGTACAAATCTTTTGCAATCATACAATGAAAGAGAAGAAACTACCAGGACCAAGGAGCTTTTTTTTAACAACTGGACTTTGAAGAAAGACTAGATTTATCTATTTACTTTCATGCTAACAGGAAATGTCAACAGCTCTATAAACTCGAATGCAAAAACTTACTAATAATTTTGCTTCGTATACAATTATGTCCCTAATTATTCACCACAAACTTTTCTTACAACCTGGATTGTATAGATAGGTATTTTGGCCAATGAAAACCAAACATTCAAATAGAAGTCCAATTTATTTTTGGTGTTCAACAATGTATATTTTTTCTTTCAATTGATTTTCAATACTTTTTACCTTAATTTTAACTTAATTGGTCAATCACAACTTACACTCACTGCTATAGAGTCACAACACAAATTGAAATTGGGATAAAAAATAACATAAAAAAGTCAAAATTGATTAAGCATTTTTTATTAGATGTAATAATTGTAATATTACGTCTAATAATAAAAAATAAAAAGTTTTTTGTTTTTTTAAAACAACAACCATTTCTTTACACAGCTAAATTAACATAGCAACTAGCTTGTTGCCAAGCCTACTATAAAGGGAATGGGAGAGTAGAATAGAACAGTTATTCTCTTCTCCCACTGATATAAAAGGATCCGTTATACACTTTGTAAGGCCTAGGCACGAGCCATGACCTTCTCTTTTTTAAAAACTTATCTCTAGGTTTCCTAAAAATATTCACCCTAAATTTGAACCAGATAGGGCTACACTTTTATCCAAACTTACACCAACCACGTGTTGTACCAAATGACAAAGATGAACCAACTAATGTTTTTACAACCCATATTTTTGATTTTGCAATGAAATCAGAGAAAACAAAAAGATAATATTGCCAGCAAAATAACTGTTCAGAGACTTAATAACATGGAAAGATTTTATTCTCAGCATTCCCACTAAGCTATACATGCATGCACACCTTGGGGGGGGGGGGTAGAGGTGTTTTGTTCCATAAATGCACCAAACAATGTGATAAATAAAAAAATTACTGCAGGTGATGAAGGCATAAATCCTGGTCTGTAAATTTCCAATTGTTGAAAAAATTGGCAACTTTTTTTTTCTTGCTCAGCATGTATCTGCTATTCATTCTTTAATATTTCAGCAAAATAGAGACATAATGCGTATATTCATAGCATGCTTCTTATTCATTTTCAATGTGAAAAGCGAATGGAAGACACCTTAACTCACTTGTTATTTATATGTTCAATTGATCACCCTTTTTACAGAAAAAAAAAATTATCGCCCGACATTTGGGTATGAAACTATACAATTGTGTGTCTACTTGATTTTTTTGTGTGCTTTCATTAAGGTTTTCAGGGAGCCTACACAGTCCTGCCCATGACTGTGTATAGATCGACTCGTTCAGGGGAGCCAAAATTAGTTTTCAAATTGTAAAATATATTACTAAGTATTGATTTTACTACTTTTAATTTAACTGAATATAAAAAGGTTGAATACATAATGGGTTTTCCCCTTAGGCTAGATGCTTATTCATGGGGCCAAATTCAAAGAAATGACAGGAGTTTGTGAATAAATGTATTGGGATGGGGGGGGGATTTGACGTTTTTCTGTGAAAACTATGTTCAACAGAAAAAAAATAAGTGTTTTCAAAAAATCATCTTAACTCAAGATTTATTGCAAGTTCTGAATATTTTCAGTTAATTTTTGAACGAATGTTGCTCTAGTGGCACAACAACGTCAGCAGGTGCAAATCGATTTTAGTTTTCTCCGTTATACAATCATTGTGATATCCCAACTAATCAATAAGAACTTCTGCTACGAACATCTAATAATACTTATGGTAAGAGACTGTGGCATCACTTATCTACCCACAATTTCTTCTAACTGAATCCATGATCATCTTATTCATTTTCCATTTGAATCAAGTCACTTCTCATCCATATTGTGCTTATCAATATTTAAAACTCTTATTGCTTGACTCAATGAAAATAGACCATTTCCTTTAATTCTGCCGATATTTTCACAACAAAACTCAAAAAAAGTAGAACTAAATAAAACTGGGTTCTTACATAGTATGAAGAGAAAAGGGGTAGCTAAAGATTTGGGGGCCTGGGGAGATTGCTTCCTCGAGTCCTTTATAGACAAATAATGATGCAAAAACACTTGATTTTTCTTATCCCGTCTCGTATCACAAAATGCACTCAATTCAAAACTTTGACAGCATTAATGATAGTTCTTCTTGAGTAATGAAAAGAGGGACAAAAAATTTTATATTATATAATCTCAAAAAAGCAGTTATTGTTTGCGGGGACTACTGACCGCTCCTTTAAAAAAAGAACATTTTATACGAGTAATTTTAGTGCTTTCAACCCACAAGACGTTCATTTCTTCAGGATATTTATCAATTTTGAAAAAAGTTAAAGTTAATCTTCTAAGATTTCAAGGAAGTTCTACACACAAAGTAAATATAATGGTGAACGAGACTTTTTTTTCAGTTTTCGCCATTCGTACGTAAGTACAGCTCAGACTATCTGTTATGAATCCGAAGATCTGCTTTGAAATATTCCTTCCCTACGTCATAAAAAAAGGGGAAGATAATTGAGTAAGCCGAACTTCCGTAACCAATGGAAGAAAAAAAGGGCCAGTTATAGTTCAGCATGATCACCACATTAATATTATAAATAGGATCCACCCATCCACTAAAACTAAAATAATAGCTTTTTTCAAAATGGACAGATTTTATGGAGAAAGTCTGATGGATTGAAAGCACAAAAGATTACGACTGGCGAAAGATATTTTTCTAGTTTTTCAAAGGTCAGGATCGATTTCAGTCAGTGGTACCACCAAACGAAAACAAATGATGTAATAAGACTTATTTTGATCACGTCTCATATCAGAAAAATTCACTCTACTCAAAAATTTGACAGCCTTAATTATGTATCTTCTTTCGTAGGCATTGAAAAGAGGAAGAAACCTGTATAGATAATCACAGTAGTAAATTTCCATGATGAGGCCTGGGGTCAGTGTTCTTGCACATGTCTGTGGCGGACACAGAAAAAATGATTTCGCCATCTTACTTTTTGTCGGCTTCAATTTCGCCCATGGTCTCCAGGGATTCATGTTGTAAGTCTGGATGTCAGATCCGAGGTGCATCTCTGATACTGGTACTTCGCAAAGCAGTACAACCGGTCACTTGGTGAGAGGAGATAGGCACCGCCACCAGGTAAAAACCCGTTGCTCGGACATCTCTTCACCATCACGTCGTGGCCTAGCGTGGGAGTAAGGCCCAACACTTAACTCCTTTTCACAATAAGGTCACACGGATAAGTAATAATTAAATTGAAATAAAATTTGCTGTTAATCTGTTTTTATCGCTGTTGGGCACAAGCCAAGGACAGGATGGGGATGATACGTGGGGTCCACTTCAAACTCATTGTTTTTGTAATCAGTACTAAACGCCTAGATTCAGGTGTACATCTACTAGAAAGGGGCTAGAAATCGTAGGCTTTTTACCAACAGATCCACTTTAGCCCTGTCCTACTAGTGAGACACTCATCTTCAAATACGAAGATTATATCTGGGGTGGGGGGTATTTGGTAGGCCCTTGTTTATGGGACACAAAGAAACTGCTTTTTTAATAGGTCATATTTTAAATATGATATCCTTTTTCATGAGTCTGAGAAAAAATAACGGTGAGTGTGTGTAATTGGTGCAAAAAATACGAGACCCAGATGCAAAACTGAAGGCCCATAAAATACAAATTATCACTCATGTTTTGTTAGGTTGGGGGGGGGTCGAAACAAAACCTCATGGAATTTGTAGGGTAAATTCAAATGAATCCGAAGTTGAAACTAGGGTCTGGGATCACAAAAAGGTAAAAAAGATAAATGGTATACATTCTGTGGTGGAGTCTGTATATGGAGTATCTGGGTTGGTGATTAAAGTTGTTGAAAGATAAACTCTTTAGTAAATTTAAATGATGGCTTGTGATTTTTATAGACCTAATTCTGTGATAGTCGGTGAAATTTTAGCGATACTACGAGCCGTGCCATGGGTTGGTAATGTATATGGTTACTAGGGTACATTACACTCTACCACCGGATCCTCTCGACACCATTTAATAATGGAGCCATCTCAAGTGAAACTAGTCTTGGTATTTTTTTTTTTTTCCCCCTTTTTTGACATTCTCATTTTTATCAAAAATTAAAACCTTGTACGAGTGAATATGACTCCATGGTGATAAAGTTTAATGTACCGATCGCGGTTCGGGTTTCAGTCTCTTTTAGTGGGTAGTGTACACCATACGGTCGACGGTTACCGTGAGTATAAACTAAAAACCCGAGTGAATTTCTGCTGCACGCACGAAGGTGGGTTAACATAAAAAAATAAATTTGCTATTTCTTTATTCAAATAATTTGATAAATAGCTTTCTTCGAACGTTTTATTTTGCACGAGAAGAAAAAAGCCACTAAAGGAGATTTCTTCATTTGGGACGACGGTGAAGTTTAACATCCCAAATGGTTCAGGGTCTGTGCAATGAAGGGGCCAGGATACTCGGTCACGGTCAATACTTTTATACTTGGCAGTAGCCAAAACAACAAATCTAATAAATCAGAGTGTAAAAAGATCCAAAAGTAAAATTTAAATACTGCAGGTGTATAACTATAGTCGAGAGAGCACACTAATTTTTTTTTTCGAAACTGTATGAATAAAAATACAAAGATCAGAAGAAAAAAAGGGAACCTGGAGTGTTCACCGTTGAAAAAAATGACTCTGGAATGTTTTGTTTTTCTTTTTGATATTTGATATCTGCTTCTCAACGGACCATGTCGAATTACCTCAGCGAAATCAGGAATTAAAATTGTGAGGCTGAACTACGGGAAAGCCAAACCCCTTTTTTCGATTGCGTAATCACTTTTAAAGACTTGCAACTTTCAGCATCAATTTTCAAATGACAACCCTTTTGCGGGGGAGGGGTCAATTTTTTGTGTTCTCTCTACTCACATAAGTGTCTCCTGGTCCACTTTGCTTAAACGTCGTCGACATGGTGATTGGTGGCACAACCATCCTGGAATTCCATTGATCCGGATCTTGACCGGAATGGATTGCATCAGTTCCAAAATGTTCAAAAGGTTTCCCAAAATTTTCCCCGGACATTTTCACAGACTTTCTTCTCTCCCGGTGAATATGAACAGAATGGATTCCCCGCTGCAGATGTCCTTATTTATACTGGGAAAATAGACCAATCAGGATGAAGGAAAACAAACACGCCTCCATCAAATCTGCGCTCTGAGTCGCTATTAGAAACACTCAACGAAAACTGTCATAAAAACTGCCACCATATATTTCTTCCAGTGCCGTATGGCGATCATTGTCACAGTGTGTGCTAGTGTGTGATAGTGTGCTGAACCTACTACTCCCGACGTGTAGTTGAACGAGAGAGAGGGAGAAGCGGATGGGAGTATTAGCTTTATAAATAGTAGTTCATCTACCGCATCTCACCTGACAAATCTCACTAAATGTTTCAGGGGTGGAGGGCCTTCAAGGATCCACTCCGGGCCTCCAATTATAAATTGTCATGCATTTGAACACTGCCGTACCTTGAGCCCCGGAACAGACTCCTTGATTGGGATCCCCTATAGATATATATTTCCTAAAAGATATTTTTCTTTACAAAATTGCGCTTAAGTGACTCTAGGCGAGATTAAAAGATTATCAAAATTATTTAAAATACACAAAAGCCTTTCCTACTGCAACCTGGAGACCCGTTCAACTCAGGTCCCTAACATCAGTAAACACATTTTCGACGTGATGAACAGGATTGACGAGTCATCACTTTCCAAGTTCTCTATTCAATCCTGTCACTAAGATGTCTCGAAAAGATCTCTATGAATTTTAATGAAATTTCGTGAAAGGTGTGATTAAATGTTTGAGTGATTTGTTCTTGATTGAAAGATATTATATAGGTTCTCTGAATATCAATGTAATTTTGTGGAAAGGTGGGCCACGGGACAAGAAAGAAGTGATAACATTTTAGGCTGGATCCAGGAATTTGTTTTTGTTAGAGAGATATTTGTGCTTTTTTCGTACATTTCTCTATCTGCTCCTGTCTGTTTAATTAATTCAATGAAATTCTGAGGAATCACCGGATACGTATTAAGGAAGATGTGATTAAATCTTAGTGCGGATCCAGGAATTCGTTTCTGATTGAAAAATATTTTTCTGCTTTTGTTTTTGTTTTTTCATACATTGAGATTTTGACCCCGTTTTTGACCCCCTTGAAATTTTTTTCCCATGAAAAAAAATTGCAACCCAATTTTTTTTTCTATCTACAAATGCATAGTTTCCAAAAAAGCATGCTTCGAACTTTAACGAAATTTTCCCACAGGATTACAATTGACCCTTTATTTCATTCAAGACTTGAACCTCGATAAATTATCAAGATTATAAAACAAAAAAATGAAAAAAAACTCATATTATTGAATTGTTTACCCTAAAAAAGTAGCAAAATGTTTTGAAAGAAACGAAAGTCTGAATGTAATAAAAGAAGAGCAGGTTTAAATCCTCAACTACTCGGGCAAGCCATTTCAATTTGTACATTTTCTAGAGAACCTCTTCAAAAAGCAACTTTCCCTTCTACATGAATATATTGACATGAGTATGTAGCGATTATTATCAGTGTGCAGAATATTCTGCAACTACTCAGCCCAATTGGAGGAGGGTGGTCCATCCGGGGGTTTATCTTGGGCGGAAGTAATGAGACATGACAAATTATAAAATACATTTTTTATTCCGAATAATCGTCAAAATCTTCATAAAAACTGACAATTATTATTTTTGATGATTCATTTTTGTAGTGAATGATCATCGAGTATATTACAAAATGACACCTTATTTCGCAGAACTCATGGAAAGGTTACGTGAACCTCAGGGTCTTGCAGAACACAGTTTCATCATCAACTTTTAACGTCCGTCGTCAGACATTGACATTCTCCAAGATTCGCTACATTTCTCTGTCGTGAGTGTCGTGGAGCCAATACTTTCTAGATTTGTGTAGTTCGTCTCTCCATCTTGTATTTTACCGGCCTCGGTTGTGAGTTGTGATGTCCATCAGTTATCTGCCATTCTTTCAACATGACCAGCCCATTGCCATTCGAGTTTTCTAATGGATTCTATGAAATCTCGGACTCCTGTTTTCTTTCTCTCTGATATATTGTGCTATCTTGTGATCTCTCCATATGAGGTTCAGAATGACTATTTCATATGCATATTGCATGCTTCTCAGTTTACGGGTCAGGCTCTTAGTTAGGTTCCATGTTTCAGCTCCATAGGTGACTATCAGGAGGATAAGAGAGGCTTGCCATCCTTGAGTGATTCTTCGCTTGATTTCTTCTTTCGAGGATGTCATGGAATTTCATTGTCCCAGGTAGATGTAGCGATCTACTTTCTACAGTTTTGTGTCTTCTATTTTTATCGTTGTGTTCATATCTTCTATGTTCATGTGCAGGTCGATTTTTTTGCTTTCTCCATTTAGTTCATCTAGCATCAGTTGGAGGTTGTGTAGGTTCTCTTCAAAAGGGGTGACGTCGTCTGCAAATCTGAGCTTGCTCAGCATAATTCAAATGTCGACAAACTGGAGCAAACTACACGGCAAAAAAAAAACATTTTCATTAAAAAAAAAACTCACTCTGGTTTTCGAATCTGAACTGTTTCAAGTTATGTACTGACATTTCAAATAGGCGTCCAGACTTACAAAAAATAGATAACAATTTTACTGTGTAAGAGAGAGAAGTTCCAATGATAAAATGGTACAAAAATAAACTTTGGTTGAGTTTTGGGCTCTCCTGAAATGTGAGGGTCCCGAACCCGTTTAAAAGAAATAGAAAAAGATTTTTCGAAAGTAATTTGTTATGCTTTCAATCCATGGCCTTCCTTCCCTCGGGGAATTCGTCAGTTTTGAAAAAAGTTTTTTTTTCTGGTTCTAGAGGAGGTTCTATTTACAATGTAACTATAATGCCAAAATGAACTCTTACTTATCGCCATTCGTATACACTAGTTTTCAAAAATTACTCGATTTTTTTCTCTTTGGAGGTACCCACGTGTAAGCAATTTTATATTTGACACTTTACTAGTGGCTGAGCGTCTTCCAGTCTCACAATCTGTTCTCTATCAAGAGCATCCAGTTTTTGCCGTGTATATTTTTGTGCTCCCATTGTAAGAAAAGCCTAATTCACGCTTCACGTCACCTAACTCATCATTTTGAAAATGGTGAATACCAATTCGTAATAAAATTATTTTTCTGGTTATACTTCATTAAAAACATTTTATCTCGCAGAATCCATATTGAGAATCACTGGTCTAAGTACACGGAGTCACTGCTTACCAGTTAATTATAAATAAAATTCTATCAAAGTCAGGAGAAACATTTACCTCATATTTAAATGTATTTCTTTGTTAAAATCGACATTCAACTTTTCTAAGCATTTCTGAAGTCCAACTAGGAATCTTTTCAATGAAAGTTTGAAGTTTTCAAGTCAAAGTTGAAAAAGGAGTGATCGATTTATGTTCCAACATGCTCTTGAAATTTCATTATTCTCTTTTGATCTTTTGATAGTATGTCCAGATCAATTATTGCACGGTGATCATTAAAAAGTCTGAATTTTCAAAGAGCAAAGAAAAAAGAAACGCTCTTTTCTTTACATTATAGGGATTAAATATTTTGACTTTCAGCCCTCTAGCTCCATTGGTGCAGCCAGTGCCCATAATCTTACTTCAAACGACGCAACTTTATTTTTCCTCATGAAAAAGATGACATAATTCTAATACATATTTCAGATTCCATTGCCTAGTGAGACCAAGAAGAGGCTATTAACCTATCGCCAGGGCAATGAGGCACTGACGTATGAAATTTATCAGTAGCAAAAGATGAATAAATAAGCGTTATAAAAATAAATACTATTATGCTGATGGCCAAACTATTAATGTCCTTTGTAATCTGAAGCAGGCGCGAGTTATTTACTTGAAACTCATGGGAAAAAATAAAAACAGCATATTCCTAGCTTGATCATTAAATTCACATCTCTCCAACCCTGGAAGATTAAACTTCTGGAAGAGTCCAACTTGGACATATTTTGAAAAAATAAACAAATAAATCATATCATGTACAACAACAACACCAACAACAACACCAACAATAATGTCAGTGACTGAAATGATTTTGCTTAGTATTTTGTTTCTGTACTGATAAAATTTGAGGTGTTGTTTTTTTACAACACCAATACCAACACTAATCTATCCTCTGACCTGGACATAAACATATTCATGACGACATTACTGTTCTACTTCTTGAAAATACCAAGTGAAGAGGGGGTTCCTTCATGTTGCTATTATTGGTCACTATTATTTGTTCTGTTTTTCAAATATTGATGCGTTTATCTTCTATACGAAGTATTGTTCTCATTTATTCATCGGGGTCATCAGTTTGTAAGATCTTGGTTCTATAGAGTTGAAGAATGGGTGCTGCTGTATGAGCGTACCTTCGTGGACGTCAGTGGAAAAGTAAAAGTAGAAAGGGAGATGTATGGAGAACATGCATGCCAAGTACAAATATGGGTGCAGATATTAAACTGTGAAAAATATATGAATGAGCAAATGAAAGGTACACTTAATTCATAACATTTATGATAAATTAAGAATGAAAATTAAATACATGTAATGAAAACATTAATACGATTGATCGTGTAAAGAGAGGGGTAGAGGTCTGTTTAATTTAGTTTATACGTAATACGTACAAGATGAATTATAAGACGGAATAAGAACCTAGGGGACATGTGGCATAAATGGTCTAATGTTGTTTGGTCTATCAATCGAATGGAGCCTGATTAGAAGTTCCTGTCATAATGAGTGGTATACGTGACCACGCAAGATTATAGAAAGGTGCAAGTTCAGGTTAAGTATAAAAAGGAGCTGAAAGGGGCGAATAGTGAGCGCAGCATTTGCTTTGTCGATAAAATAGTAGTTGCAGTATTTGCATTTAGTAGTGTAGCACCCACTTTATTTTTGACAGGGAACTAAATACGAGACCCTTATTTAAGTTAGATATCGAAAACGTCACTTCCGACAACGACCCCTACAAATCCCTGGACGCACATAGTCTAATGCTCACTAGCGTCAGCATCCCTAGCTGGTTACACTTCTGGCCCCGGCACTTGTTGTCGGCTACTCTTTCTCTCTCTTTCCTTCTCCCTAAAATCGTTTTCATTTCGCCGACCTCCCGACCGATCCGATCCTAACCATTTTCCAATCGTGACCTATCTCTGTATGAACTTTGCCCATTTCATTTTACCGATATCGAGGCATCACACGTACGCACAGCTACGTATCTATGTCACCGTCCCCTCGCCACGTGCTCCAAACACGTATACACCTCTCACTCTCGTGAATGAAATGGCAATACTTTTTACTATCCGATACCCACGATAGTCTTTCCTAATTTCCTTTACTTCGGTAAACACGCATGGATAAAACTCTCTGTTCTTTGTCTTTCATAGACTATCCATCGAGAGTCTATCAGCGTCAGGAAATAGTCCCTAAGTCCGTGCACACTTGGCAGTATGGCTTGTACACTGAACCCGGTGTCCATGTATCCCTTGGTACGATCCAAGCCATACGGATTCCAAAGCAGATCAGACACCTCCGCATCGACTCCGACGCCAGTACTATCAACGACAAGAAAGCTTCCACCTTTCACTATCTCTTCTCACCTCTTTATACGATCAATTAGATTTACGTTATCATTTTATGTACTCCCTTCTCATTTGTCGTTAATATCCTTGTATTAAATGTACGTCTTTTGTCTATCCAAAATACTTGTATGTATTCTTTTTACATTGTTTCATCCCGCGTCTAAGTTCATACTTGGGGCGCATTCTCTCCGTACATCTCTCTTTTCTCCTTCCACATCTCCAGTGAAGCCGCCACCAACATCAAACCATGAGGAGACTAAATCCCCATCGTTTCTCAAACATTCTTCACGCTACCTACTCTTCACCAAACTACCAAAACCACCAACATACTACAAAAGTAGCTTTAAAGTTCTTGTGAATTCTCACATCGAGGAAGATAAGCTACAGAAGACAATATATATATATATATACATATATATATATATATATATATATATATATATATATATTGTCACGGTCAAGGAACAGAAACTGCACCGGTTGCGAGTTTAGAGAGAGGTAAAGGAAGAAACTAACCGATGCGAAGATCGGGGCAACAAAGGCGTTTGACCACGTGTGTTCAGGGCTTTTACAGGGAGTCATCGCAGGAATAGACGTTTCAGATACCCTGCTAAAAGAAGGGTTTCGTATTAATTCTTGACTTGAATATATATCTTAAAAACACTGCATCAGGAAAAAAAAACGTTTTCTTTCAATTTTCTCTACATTTTAACAGGACTATTATCATTTTAAAGTTAATGCTCTGACTTTCGTGATCTTCCATCAGTAATTTTGAATTTGTCCGATTATTTGTTTTGCTAATAGTTGCATGCAATTGGCCATAGCTGATTATTGGCCATGGTTGGCAATAACAAAGGAAGATAATTTTTTAACTTTCTAAAAGGGAGACGCTTACTTTTCCTATTAAATACCAAAGTATTTAACCGACTCCAATTGAGTTATCTTCATACTATTCAGTATGAAAGGGTTAAATCGATAGTAGTATCTATCCTGGAAAAGTCAATTCTCAAAAAGCTGACTGGTGATGATGTTTGCAATTCTATAGGTGAAAGAGGGAAGAATAATTAGACCCTTCTTTCCCTAATAGCTGGCGAAAAAAATAGGACGGTAGCAGAATGGTCAGTCAAAATAGTAAATGCATGTTATAATGCATTGAGAAGGTTGCAAATCAAATGAGCATGCAATAAATAAGATTAAGAACCAGGATTTAAAATAACAAAGAATGTATTTATCGAAATGTGTATAAATATAATGATCCGATTGTAATTCTCATTAGAAGACGATAATGTGCTTTCAAAGTTGTTTTACTCCTTATTATACTGTTAATAGTTCGATGTAGGTATAAATGCATGATATCCATATGTAGTCAAGGATTACTATAGGCGTATGCAGGAAGTAAAGAAACAAAAGTGTTAGTTTGTATGTTAGTGTGTGTTTGAATGCATACGTGCGTAAGTCAAATGATTGTTGCGAAAAATTCTGGTGAGCGCAGAATGAGAACTGAACGAAGATCGAGTGATGTGTGCCTCTCTTACAGAAGAGAGTAAAGGTCGGATGCAAAATCACTTCTAGGGTGGTCTATATCAAAATCTCAACTCCAATTATCTTTGAAAAGAAAGGTGTCTTTTCCCAGACTTCGTGTCTTGGTGAGGCTATTTTTAGAACAAATATCTAAATGTATTTGTTGTTGTAGATAAAGTGTGTTATCTCCTAATGAGACATTTTCTTACCGGAATGAATTCATTTGGCATTGTATATTCATGTGTGTTTTAATGAACAGATAATGAAGAAACCTGTGTGGTCAAGTGAATGTGTTATTTTTTTAAATGTCCGGAGATATCAATCCGTTACTAGCTACTCTTATTTCCTCCAGTCTTTGATCTGTAGTCGTTCTTATTTCCATGACACTGTCAGCGTAGCCTTTTACATCCGATTCGTTGCTACTAGTATCTACTTGTAATAGGTGTCTTGACAAACTGTCTGGGACAATTAGTCATTTTCCTGGAACGTGTTCCGCTCTTGGGCTGTATCATCTGAGACAAATAAAATGATGCCGTTGTCTTTTTTATTTCTTGGTAAGTTTTTTCTTGAATTATTGTCTCACTTCCTGACACCATGTCTACATGGGGTGGGTTTCCCAAGCATCAGTCAACCCAGGCTTGTACCTGTGTAATTTGGCGGGCTTTTCCATGTGACGGAGAAGTCGGAAACACGTCTGTTCAGCTCCTCATATCATTCATTCAAACTCTATAAGTACAAACGTTAACAGCAACCACAATATAATGAAGGGACAGTAACTCGTTACACTATAATCTTTGTGAAACAATAATAATACCAGTTTTTTTTTTTTGGTTTTTTTTTTTTGCATTCAATACTCAATGTCAGTTCCAGTGCAGGAAATTGCGAAAACAAATTTTGCTTATAAAAAAAATTCCTAAGTCATTGTTTAAAAATCAAATTCCATTTCTAAATCCTAATGTTTCTCGGATAATTTCCATCAATGCGTTTATTGTCCTCTGAACAATGGTGAATGCTCATTTTCTTGGATAGGAATGATTATGTAATAATAGGATTTTGAGCATAATTCATTCAATGGCGTAGACCAAACCTACATGACAGGAGACAATTTTTACAATGACCATTTCATAATGATGTAGAAATCAAATTTAAATATTCTAAGAGTTGGTCGCAATAAATTATTAGTGCATTGAAAAATTTTGGGGTTCAGGGTCAACATGATTGTGTTCCAGAGTAAGAGTAGTCGTGGGGGGAGGTCTGAGGAAAGAAAGAAGCACAAAGAAATGATAGAAAAGTCATTATTTTGCTTTTGTTATCTCTTCTACTAAAAAGTGGGAAGATGCTTTTTATCATCAGCTGATCTTTTGTTGTATTGTTTCATATCCATCACATTATTCCGTACACCACTTCTCTCTCTCTCTCTCTCTCTCTCTCTCTCTCTCTCTCTCAATGTAAACCACATTCAGATATGCGTCGCTTAATGTCCAGATTACATTCCGACCAGTAGGATCGTATAAAACTGAGTATTGTACAAGCCTTTGAAACAGTGGATCATAGGTACATTACTTGTACTGACAAAAATAAGCACTATACTGCATATAGTCTCGCATACATTTTTAAATAGGATGTATTTTTAATTACATTACATAACGTGCATTATCACGCTAGCTAAAAATCCTATGGTAGCCTAGGCCTGTTTTCGTGCCAACATCCGCTGTCTACATTTGCCAATCTGCTTTCTGCAGTACTCTCTGTATTACAGTGCAGTTATATACTTACAGTAATAGATATTAATTGGTAAACGTTAAGCTAGTTTCGGGATGTAATGTCTATCGTTGAATCCGAACAGCGATGGATTGTTGAGAGACGAGGATTTTGGATCCTCGTGGGTGATGTGTAGTGCGCCGGCCCTGTAGCTGTGGAATGAAGGAAGCTGTACGAAGAGAAGCGAATGGAATGCGCGCCAAGTATGAAGTTGGACGCGCATTGAAATAAAGAGGAATGAACACATACAAGAATTATGGCCAGACAAGAGACGTACGTTTAATACAAGAATAAAGATGAGGTACATATACAGGTAACATTAATACGATCGATCGTGAGAAGTACTGTTAAGAGAAGAGATTGTAAAGGTGGTAGTTCTCTTGTATTGATAGTGCTGGCGTCGGAGTTGTCTGAACGCGTGGATTCCGTATGGTTGGATTTCTCCCAGATACGTAGAAATCGGGTTCAGTGTGTGAGCCTTACTGCCAAGTAACTGAGTTAACTGGGGGGCTATTCTCAGACGCTGTTAGACTCTCGACGAACAGACTATGAAAGACATAGAACATGAGAGAAGGAAAGAGAGAGGCCGGCTGCAAAGGCCGGGGCCAGAGGCATGACCAGCTAGGTGTCCTGGTGCCAATGAGCATTGGACCAGGGAGAAGGAGAGAGAGAGAGAGATGGTCGGCTGCAGAGGCCGGGGCTAGAAGTGTACCGAGCTAGGGTGCTGGAGCTAGTGAGCAGTGAACCATGTGCGTCCAGGGGTTTTATAGGGGTCGTCAGAGGAAGTGACGTTTTGGATATCTAGCTAAAAGAAGAGTTTCGTACTTAATTCCTAACTAAAAAGATTGGGGGCGCTACACTAGCTTACATTGAGGAAACTTTGTTTACAATTGCCAGGTGTTATAAATTTCATTGCACACATTATGTTTCGGTACCATACGTCTTGCAATACTGAATGAAATTATTTTCATATCTTAAAGTTTCACAGTCAAAGTTAATTTTATTTCATGCAAAGAAATATGTGTTTGGTAAGCCCCTCCCCATACGTAAATACGTAAGAAAGGTACAGTAGTATATTTATTGATACAGAATTCTTACAGGAATATTCATCGATAGAAGTAAACGTAATGTAGAAAATAGCAACTGTATGTAATATCAAAACACACCGTAAAATAATGCTTGTAAAATTGAGTGGAATGTCGTCAAAATAGAGACATGTCACAGTATTAGACTACCGTAGACTACATTTCCGTGGCATAACGATGCTGTTACGGGGGTTTAAACTAATTTTGATTTGTGCTGTGAACTTTTATGTAAAATACAAACTTTTTTCACTAATTTTTGGAACTTTTCTTACTGTCCAAAATTTAATTTCTTTGCGCTATATTTTAAACTTTCGTGCTTAAGACTTTCGTAAACACATGACCCCAACTCCTAGGAACACATCAGCGGGATCATCAACATCAACAGGGATTCCCACATTTTCTCCTGAGAAAGACTCCTAAGGTCAAATAACTGGCATTGAGTCACGATCGGTAAAAAAGATAACGTCGCATTCTCGAATGCCTGAAGTAGTCTCTTTTCACGGACGGGTTTTCTTTTTCGAAATATGATCAGCGTTGTTCAACTTGTCATTATCATTTGATAAAGTATTGTAACAAATCATTTTTATCAAATTTGATAAGTTTTTACCTTCATCTTAATATAACCGTTTTCTGACGACTGAACCCCTCGTTGTTTGTGTTATAAACACGAAGTTTCGGCCAATTCATTCTACGGTCTTAGTCAGGTGTGAAATCCAAATGAGAATTTTCAAATGATGGCAGTAAACAGAATAGTCCAATGGTTGCTACATAACAACGTGGGATTAAAGTAATGTCAATTTCCTCCTCTTTCCTTGCTAGGCTTGGATTTCCTTACCTTAGACCCTATTGAGTAGAGGGAGCCACATTGGGTTGAACACAGCTCATTGTCTGACATTCAGTTGGCATGTTGACGTGGGCTGTTTAACGAGAAAAGAGGAAGAAATCGACATTACCCGATTCCTACGTTGTAACGTAGAAAAAGTAATATTCAGTTTGGAATGTGAACGGTTTGTAGAGAGTATGGTTCGGGATAGTCTTAGTGGTTCTCGTTGAGTAATGAGTAACGCGAACATATTGTGGGAGACGTCACTGGAGACGTGGAAGGAGATAGGGAGATGTACGAAGGGAATGCGCACCAAGTGTGAACGTAGACGCGGAGATGAAAGAAAGTAAAAAGGACACAGTATTTGAATGGACAAATAAAACTTACATTTAATATTGGAACAGTAAAGACAAATAACGAATTAAAATGAGATACATATAATGATGACATTAATAGGATCGATCACATAAAGGGATGAGAGGAGATAGCGAGAGCTTTGTTGTAATTGATAGTACAGGCGTCAGAGTCGAAGCAGAGGTGTCTGAACTACTTTTGAATCCATATGGCTTGGGAGCGCACCAAGGAATGATTATGGAGACTGGGTTCAGTGTGTGTGCCAAACCGCCAAGTTGAGTGTGTGACTTAGAGGCTATTCTCTGACGTTAGTAGACACTATACAGACAGACCATGAAAAAAAGAGTACGCGAAGTTCGTATGTTCCTGAAGTGGAGAGAATTAGGAGAGATTGTTGTGACTATCGGATAGTTAAAAGTATCGCCATTTCATTCACGAGAGTGATAGGTGTATACGCGTTTGGAGCACGTGGTGAAGACATGGTAGCGGAGCTGTATAGTTGTGCGTATTTGAGATGCCACAACGTCGGTAAAATGAAATGGGCAAAGATAGTACAAAGATTGGTCACAGTGGAAAAACAGATAGAATCGGATCGGCCGGGGATTTCAGCGGAATGTTATCGATCTGAGGGGGGAAGGAAAGACAGAGAAAGGTTAGCCGACAACAAGTGCCGGGGCCAAAAGCGTAACCAGTTAGGAATGCCGGTGCCAATGAGCATTTGACCATGTGCGACCATGACTTTTATAGAGGTCGTTGTAGGAATTGACGTTTTCGATATCTAGCTAAAAGAAGAGTTTCGTCTTAAATTCCCGAACACAAGTATAGGGGGCGCTATAGTAAATATCATTGGAATATTCTGTTTACTACTGTCATTGGAAAATTCTGTTTACCACCAACACATCTTAATATTCCACCTGAAGAAGGTTGTGGAATGAATCGGCCGAAACATCTTGTTTAAAACACAAACAACAAGGAGTTCAATCGTCCGAAAAACTTTTTGAATCAATGACCCTTCTCGAAACCATAGATAGTAAGAGAAACTGAGTTGTTTGCTTTGTTTCATTTTCATTTTCTTCGTAATTTTGCTTATAAACAGCAAAACAATGTTGGAATCTCTTTCTACCTTTCTAACAAAAACTTGAAAACATATTTCTTAGAATTTTAATAATGTTTTAAATTAGAATATCAAAGATTTCA
This sequence comes from Thysanoteuthis rhombus, assembly GCA_963457665.1. NCBI lineage: Eukaryota > Metazoa > Mollusca > Cephalopoda > Oegopsida > Thysanoteuthidae > Thysanoteuthis > Thysanoteuthis major. The sequence goes on along the minus strand of OY735210.1, from coordinate 61,101,933 downwards.
AAAGTTTTGTGGTCACCCCTAAGCTGCGACGTATGATACAAAACTATATACGTTTTATAAGCAAGAAAGGAGAATTTACATGAAATGGCAATAAAAATAAAGCAAAATAAATACATAAGCCGGTGACTTACGCATTTAATATTGCTATCAAGTATTATGTACAGTATACACTGTAGGTAAGTAATGTGTCATTATACGTCTGGCTGCTCATTCGCTTTGTTTACGTTTTAAAAGCCACTGTGTCTGGCTACGTCCGTTTACCGATTGAGGTTTTCAAATATTTTTAGGGACTGAGGATGTCTATGCGATCGGGCGATAAGTGGAAGAACGTAAAGCGATGGATATCTGTAAACTGTATGCATATTTTGTATAACGATAATCACTCTCTCTCTCTCTCTCTCTCTCCCTCTCTCTCTCTCTTTTTCTCAACTCTCTCTCTCTCTCGATTTCTCCCTCTCTCTTTCTATCTCTCTCTCTACTCATACGAGAAAATCTCTCCCTCGCACATCCCCTAAGAGAAAATGTCTTTTTGCCCCATTCCCTTCTCATAAGAGGAAATGAAGGTTATTATTTAATTTGATTATTACTATCACCATTTCTCAGTCATGAAATAAAGATTTATTTAATTGTGCCAAAAGCTAAACTTGGCATATTTGTCTAATCTTCTGGTCACCAGGCAACTTTTCCCAACCTTTTTATACTGCAGGAACCCTTGAAATAACTTACATATATTAACGAAGCTCTGTACAAAAAATATTATATGAGCAGTGAGCAACGTATCACATTCATATACATTATTATCTAAAGGTAATTTTCAATATCCTATAGTGAACAGGAAGGGTTTGTTTTTACATATTGATTCATTTTGGTGAACAAACTAAAGTCCTTCTATTTCTCAGTCGTCTCTCACCCAAAAAGGACATTTAATATGAAAAATATTGAATCAGGAGTTAGTTTTCTTGAAAAAAATATTGATAAGCTTAGCTTACCTTTCATTAAAAAAATGAAGGTGAGGGGTACCAGGGGAAAGCAAATGCTATTCTTATTGTTGAAATAATTCATTGAAGATCTTCATCTTATTCTTATTCGCCAGAAATTGTTTAAATGTGTAAGTGTGCAGTTGAATGGTTGGAATAAATTCAAAATGTTGTTGGATGATGTAAAATTGAATCAATACATGAAGAAAGACCCTAAACTGTATATTACTTAGGAGATGATTTTTGCCTGAATCTCTTTTTTCCCGCTGGCATTTTGGAATCGTACGTAGAAAAAAAAGAAGCTGAAAGTATGCAAACAGAAGGATATTCGTGTTTGCAGTTTAAATGTTCGAAATAAAACCCATTTTCAAGCGTTGTCGATCTCCTATCATCATACTTAACTTTCAACAGCCTTTCTTCGTGTCTTATTTTACTTTATTTTATTCCAACCATTAACTCATAGCACACTGAGGATTTATTTCAATGATAAAAAGGAATACATCGATTCAAAGAATGGCCGATCTTTTTATTCGCACGCTCATGGCTGCAAATTTGACAAAACGTCTTTCTCAAATGGGTGCCCATTCTGGGGAGTTCAAAAATAGCACCAGTCTCTGCAACGTGAGTCACAAAGGCGTTGAGGATTTCCCGACCCATTCCTTTTGTGCAATGGGACGGTGCTGCCCTGGGGCGGACTGCTTCCCTCAGACTGAGCCAGCTAATTTTGTGAGGCCCAGGACGAATCCCAGGCTCCTAATGCTTAGCAATGCCTCCGCAGTCCTCATTTACATTGGGCTGATTGACCACTCAGCCTGAAGGCCGACAAAGCGCAGATCGTCTTTTCTGTACATGGCAGAAAAGAACAGATACTACACTTTCATCTTAGCCAAGAGGCCTAGTTTGTTTATTCGAATTACTTTATCACAGTTTATTACACAAAATTACATAACGTTTTACAAGGAAATCGAAGATATAAGAATACAAAGAAAAGTATCAGTAAGTATCGGTTCAGAGAAAATATACAAACTGCAAAATGCAAGACAAATGCACAATCTGGATGTGACACGAAGTCAAGGGGTGGGGAGATTTTGGTCCTTGCTAGTTACAATCATTGACCATTCGTTTGACCGTTTTATTACATGCTAGTCCGTTCATCCGTCTATTTCTGAACTCTTTTCAGGCTTAGATTTTCTCCACCCAATAAATAATGGTGAGATATTCACTGGTGAGAATGATGAAAATGAAGGAAGGTGTGGGGAGAAAACTGGAAGGGGGGGGGGATCGACTTCTGGGAGGCACGCATCAATAAGATGGGGTGCTGGGTCTTTTTGGGGGGAGAATTGGCCAGTATGGGGAGTCAGGGAGTGGATTGTGGTCTGGGTGCTGCATTCATCCAACTAACTAGGGGTTCCCTGCTTTTCTTTATTTCACTGGTGGGGATGGTTGGGTGTCCCGAATGGAACTTTCGCCTCCTTCTAACACAAAACCACTAGAAATACCACTCCAGTCTGGACCTTTTCACTTGCACCAGGCTAACGGCTTTCACCCATCTTTCGTTGATGCTGAAGGGGTCTGATGTTCTTTTTTCGCACCTGATCTTCACTTTAAGCTGATGCTTAAAGCATAAGATCAGCTGTTCGTGGGGGGAAAAGACTCACTTTTGTTAACTTCCTTCAGTCGTGTCTGCCACACAACCATTCTTGCTACAGAGTGCGGAAGACTGTTACTTTTGTCGGAGACCATAAGGGTACCATGTTGAATGTTTCTCTCGAATTCATTTGAAATAATAAATATGTGAAAATAAATATTTGACGTCTACCGCTCTGTTCAAAATCCTGGATCCGCCTCAGTATAGTTCAACAAATGTTACTTTTGCAACATATGCAAAAGGAACCTATTTTTCTAAAGGTACATAAATTGAAGTCCTTGTCATTCTAATCTACAAAAAATAAAAATACGTAGATAAAAATGATTGTGTTATCTCTCAATTCAAACAGTTGCTATTTTCTCACAGCAGACATGATAAGATCTACAAATCTTATTTGTTGACGAAGGAATCAATTCAAAGTTATAGGGATATTTTTTTATCTATATTAGAACTAGCTAATTCACATTAAATAAATCATGGATATTTGAATTTCTATGGGATGATTTCTTCCTTGTTTAAAAAGAAACGACTGAAATTATTTCAGTGAAAGAGTCCATCGTTTCAAATGGTAGGAGATATTTTTTACCAGCAAAATTGTTACTTTTTTGTTTGGAGGAGTCCATTATCACTCAAAGAAACAAACAGAAAAAAATCACAGGGTTCATTACATAAATAGACGATTCAATATAGCTTTATGTTTGTTACAGCAATAATCACACCTTATTGCAAGATTGTTCTCAGTGCAATACCGTCAAAATGCTTTATCATAGAAATTTAAGTAACTTCCTGTCCTATTTGCCACTTGTAGTATTGGATTTGCATTCACACTCACCCAATGATCTATATTATAACGATTTGATTTCCAAAAGGATATCTCCAAGTATATCAAATACTAATTATAGATTAGATTCCCTTATTTAACTATTTGCAAATAATTGTAATATATTCTATCAGTGAGAAAGCTCAATGGCCACCAAAGGTGGCATTTAAGTGAGTTCGAATAAAACAAAATTTCTTGTTGGGTATTTTCATGGACAGTTGTAAAGATGAAATTACTGGTAAGCAAAATCGCAGGTCTCACTACTTGGGAGAAATAATAGACGTTGACTAAACAACGTTGAGCACTGAGTTATTACATTTAATTTATCATCAGGCTTTTTCATTCCCAATCTAAATTAGGCCTCTATCTCATTAAACCTCCAGACTGAGAGGATTAATTGATTATTGTAAAGAGGGGATAAGATTATTTACGTTAACTTTTTTTAGTTCAGTATATCAATATTCAATAAATTTAGGATAGTTTGGCACAAGGCCATTAGTGAGAAGAACTCATTGTGGGTCGACTCCTTACACACATGAATTGGTTTGCAACAGCCATTTTCAACTTTTATTTTGGACACAAAACCCTGGAGAACTTTTCTCAAGTTCCAGGGACACCTCTCAAACAGGAATATAACACAAACAGACATACATTTATAATCATTTCAGCTTTCAAATGTGCCAGACCCCCAAAGGAACTTGCTTATCATTGTGCCATGGTAGGCACTCAAATCTTCTTTTATCCAAGAACATGGATGAAACTAAGCGAAGCTTAGATACCGATATAGCACTATTCGTTTCTATAAGAAAGTGGCATCCGTTGCAAGTCAATTCTCGCCTTTACGTAGATCTAAAAATTACAAAACTATTCATGCAAATACAACACATTCCAACAGATGCTTTCGACAAAAAATCCAGAGAATCCCATCATTTTCTCAAAAAGAAAAATACAGCTAAAATCATAAACAGCAAATTCAGTTCGTGACCTTAATGACTGCTGTAGCCAAAACGATTTTGAATGCGTTTGATTTTTTTTCTTTCAATAAGAACAAGCCGATACATTTATAAAATGCCACCATAGACATTTGAATAGAAAAGAATTGAATACATCCTATTTCACCAAACAAACAATAATAATTTGATTATAACATTCTTTATCAATACAGCAATTGGTGAGAAGGGTACAAATTAGGCCTAATGTCTCACAAGCGGCAGTAAACATCGTTATTTCATTATACATAGGAACATTTCCCGACCTTTCCATATTTTCTCAGATGTTAACGATCTATTTACAGCAGTTGCTATTGACGTTCTCGGCTGAAAATTGCCGACATTGATGTCGAGGAACTAGTATTAATACTTGTGCTTTTCAATTATAAACATGAATAACTTACCAGAAGGTGGTTCCCTGATTTGAAGATTATATTTTTTCTCACTCACGTCATGTTTTGAAACAAATGTGGTCCCCGATTGAAAGATTAACTCCCCCCCTCTCTCTCATATATATATATATATATATATATATATATATATATTTATATATATGTATATATATAAACGACACATATATAAATAAAAATAAAAAAGAATTATCAAGTGAAATGATAAGTTTTATGAATGAGAAGTTTCTAATTGAAAACAGAAATACTTGAATTTCTCACAGCAAATGGTCTAGTCTTGAATTAAAAAAATCAACTTCCTCACTCACTTGGGATTTAAAATCGAGGCAAAAATGAAATGAAAAAAAAGAGAATCATTAGATTAAATGAAAATAATTTCATGAGTAAAAACTTATCTGATTGGAAACAGAAATGCTTGACTTACAACAATGGTTTTGGGCCCCGATTTGAATTTCAACACCCTCAAGCACTCGAGATATAAAAACGACACACATGACTGGTACTCTGCTCTGCTGACACGCTCGCATTGAAAAAACGTAAACCGGATCTGTATTTGACGCTAGCCAGAAGATATCAAGGTGGAAAACGATATTTGGCCAGAAATATCACTTTGCATAACTGGCTAACATGGTTGGTCCCTGGCCAGCCGACCAAAAGGTATTTAAACCTGGCCTTACCTGTCGCTTTCTTAGCTGACTAAACCCGCTTCGTTGCTTATCATGAAGGGCTAAAACAGCTATGCCGTTTTTTCTAACGGGTTTAAACGACTGAATATCTTTTCTGATGACACGTACACGTTAAAAAATAAACCCTGTCTATATTTTATGCAGACATAGAAAGTTTATGAGGGAAACGATATTTGACCATACTCGTCATTAACGCTACCGAGACCAGACCAGCCAAAAGATATTAACAGCTGATCATACCTGTGGTTTTCCTGACGGGAAATTACAAGGAAAACGATGCCTGGCCAGACTTGTCGCATCGCCTGAAAGGCTTACATGGCTGAGCCGGTTCCATCTACCCAAAAGATGATTATAATTGATCATGCATGTTATTTTTCTGATAGGCTAAAACGGTTATTGCTCCGCTTAGCAGATACGCTCACGTTAATTAAAATAAACTCTTTCTGTCAATAGCTGACTAAGTCGTTTACATGACCATTTAAGGCTATACGGGCACAGATGTTGTGGCAAAACCCCTCACGAGGTGCAGTGCTGGGCTGTGTAGTCAAGTATATAATAGCATACACGTTCGCGTGTGTGGTATCCCTACATTTAACTGACCTTGTCATGTTCGATTCTCGTGGGGGGTCTGACTATTGGCGAGCCAATAGATGTTCATGTGGAAAACAAAACCTGATCATACTTGTCCCACTGCCTGCTAACATGGACTGAGTCCGGGTCGGTCGGTCAAAAGACGTTTATACCTGGTCATGTCAGTCGCTTCGCCTGACGGGTATCAACAACTGTGTTGCTTTGCCCGTTGGACTGAAACGATTGTTGTTCCGCCCTGTTGACACACGCACGTTAAGAATAAACCCAATCTATATTTGACGGTAGCTAAAAGATGTTTACATGGAAAACAGATATGTTCCAGTTCAGACCAAGCCGAGGTGGGTGGTTAAGAAGAATTCTAGATACGCGTCGAAAGGTTGTTAGTCGTGGTTTATTTAAACAGCAGTCAATGGACCAAAAAAGGACCAGAAACCGCACCCATCCACTCACTCGAACGTTTAAGGTCGTTATGCTCCCCGAAGATTGTAACGAGCTGCCGCTCTCTTGGCGGTCACGGATAGAAGACGGTTTACTTCAACATCCTGGCTCGAGCGGACTGAAAGTGGATCTGTTAGTATCCTCACCCGTCACCAGACGTCGACACCAACAACGCTTTACGAAGAGACTTTACGGTTTGAAAGGAGGAAGACAAAGGAGACTAGTTCCTACGACCTCCCGGTTTCCACCTCGCGATGATATGACAGCTAACGGCGCACGGGGACGGTGACATGTTTCTCCTCGTTGTACTAGCGATTTTCTGCCTCTCGACTGGACGGAACCCCAAAACAATGCGTGCTCGCGGTACCATGTTCACTAAATCCTGCATCAGTTCTTGCGGCTGCCTTCATCGACGAACGGGGTGAGTGTGTGCTATTTAATTACTGTCCCACCACAGCAATATGTGACACAGGGTCGGGCTTAACGTGGGAAGAAATAGGAGCAACCCTTCCAAAAATGGCTCCAGCCGACGCAGTTACCGTTGAAAAGCTCATCGTAATGGCTAGACAACGTCACCCGCGAAAGCGTCCACCAGGGGACCTGCTCCTTTAAGTGCAATGGAGCAGTTCTGCCCCGGGGAAACAGAGACCCCGCAGCTGGGCTGAGTAATAATGGGAGAGCCGAAGGACTAGTCCGAAGGCTCCCCAATGCGCTTAAAAACGCAGCCTGAGTCAAATCTCATTGGGTAACGCTTGCACCGGCGCACTCGGTCTTTGACGCACACTCTCTCCGGCCCATTCAGCAGGCAAATGTCAGTACCGACTCCTTGGTCTATGCCAGGGAACAGATACTACACTTTGATCCCGAAGAATAGGCCACAAAAAGGGTGGGTGAGGAGGTAAAGAAACAGAAGGAGTTGCATTTGTTGGCGGCGGGCCTGGTGCCAGAACAACGTCATGTGACCGACGTTTTTTGGCAAGCAGGCTGTGTTGAGTATGATCAATTGAAAAATTAGAAAAAAAAAGGGGTGATCAACAAATCATTATCATCAGTCTTTTAACGTCCATCGTTGGACATAGACCTTCCCCAGGATTTGCCACACTTCTCTATCATGGGCGTCGCGGAGCCAGTACTTCCTGAACTTGTCTAGCTCGTCTCACCATCTAATATTCTGCCGGCCTCGGTTGCGCATGTGATCTCGGGGGATCCATGTCGTGAATCGTGATGTCGATCGGTTGTCTGCCATTCTTGCAACATGGCCAGCCCACCGCCATTTGAGATTTTTAATGGATTCTATCATGTCCCTGATTCTTGTCTTTTCTCGGATGTACTGTGCTGTCTTGTGGTCTCTCCATGTGAGGCCCAGCATTATTCTTTCATGTGCACGTTGCATGGTTCTCAATTTGCAGATCTGTCTCTTGGTTAGGTTCCATGTTTCGGCTCCATAAGTGACAATTGGAAGGATGCATTGGTTATACACCCTTCTCTTTAGGATTAATGGGATCTTCTTATTTTTGAAGGTTGAGCTAGCTCTGCCAAAGGCTTGCCATCCTTGTGTGATTCTTTGCTTGATTTCTTCTTCTTTTGAGGGTCTCAAGGAGATTCGTTGTCCTAGGTAGATGTAGTGGTCTACTTCCTCCAGTTCTGTGTCCTCGACTTTGATCTTAGTGATTTTATCCCTGATGTGGTTGTTGCACATGATCTTCGTCTTGCTGAAGTTCATGTGTAGGCCGACTTTCTTGCTCTCTCCATTTAGTTCATCTATCATTAGTTGGAGGTCGTGTAGGTTTTCTGGGAAAAGGGAAGTTACTAAAAATAGTAAATAATTATCAAGTAGATGTGCAGTTGGACAACCACCTGGGGTAGGTAGTTGTTCAACTGTACATATACTCGATGATTATTTACAAAGCTTAGTCCGGCACAAGGCCATGAGAGATTACATTGTTAATCGTTAATATTTCCTTATCCCCAAACTTGGGGATAACTTCAAATAATAAGAGGGACAAGTTTTCTCCTCCTTATTTCCTTCCTAAAAGATCTTTTTTTTTTCTTTCGATTTCAACAAATGATCCAATTATTTCTGCTTCCAGTGTATCAGCCAAGAATTTGTTCCTTAACTTTTTTTTCCCTTTCGAAAGCCTCGTTCTCACAAATGAGAATTGACTCTCAATTTCACAAGTATTTATACAAATGTTTATTGCATTGAAGAATAAAAATCTTGAAAGACTTGAACCGTATGAACAAATCATTATATGAGGAGATGACTGTCATAAAATGGGTGACGGTGGGAGTAATGAATGCTTTGAGGATGGAAACAAGTCGAGCCCAATTGTTCTTTTACCTCTACCTGCAATGTTTGAAGGGGCATACATATTCATTCATCTTTTTGTCTTTCTGTGAAAGTTTTTAATGAATTTGATGACCTTTTGCAGATGAGTGGGCCATGGGCCGAGCAGGAATTAATTAAATTTGGGGCTAAATCCAGGATTGTTTTTTTAATTATGAGATCTTTTCAATATAACAAGAAAATATGGAAGTCAAAACTTAGTCACCTTCCTTGCATCGTGGCTATATATGAACAGATTTTTATTCAGTCTTTAGTGTATGGTGTTTGCACAGGTGATAATGGTAGAAATTTAGATGAAAATTCTAAAGGTTCATTTCACAACAATAATTGATCGCATGAAAGAATTCTCAAATATTCTGTACATTTCAGCAAAATAAAGGTGACATTTGAAGCATCAAAATGATTGTCTCCCAAAAAAAGGGTTGTCGTAGAAGCAAGATACAAAAATAGAGATTAAAAACTGAGGTAAAATTGATGACCTTATTTGAAGGGAAAAGTCCATTGTTTCAAATGGTGTGAAGGACTTATTTTTATCAGCAAAATTGTTACCATTAAGTTGTTTCAGATAGAGAATCAGAAAAAAATCAGTTTATAATATAGATAGATCTAAAAAGTATTCTATGAGAAATTTGCTTTAAAGTTTAAGAAAATTAACCCATTGTACTCAATAACAAGCATTTCCAAAAGTCATTTCAATCTGATCCCACAATGCATTTCTCTATTGATCTTCTGTTCATTGAACAACCATATCCACCAAAGGCGGCAAAGGCTTCTATCCTTTTTTTTATGTATTTGTGTGTATGTTTGTTTCAGCAGACCATTCTGTTTCAGCAGCAGATTTGTAGGTACCAGTACTCCACTAAATCTCTTCCATTTTTTTTTGAGGGAAAAAATCCTTTTTTGACCTCTTTGGTGCCTTATTTTGACAGTTGGAGTTTATTGATAACATCTAGATTCTCCATTACACTATTTTAGAGACATTTCAGTGGAAAACATCAGTGATATCATAAACAGAATTTGTTCTTTGATAGAATTTTTTTTCCAGGACTTCAAATTTTGAAATTACAGTTGTTCAATTATTGACTGTCATTGACAAGTTATAATAGTTGGACTGCATGGAATTTCAGACAATCCACAGCTTTGATCTCTCAGAAGGTTTTTCGATAAAGATTTCTAAACCATTATTGTCAATTTTTAATATTTTCATTCATCTTAATTTGTAGTTGCTTTTTTCATTACAACACAACTCAGTCTGTCAGAGAATAGAACTATTTGGTGTCAGCGATTCAGTGTAATCTGATAAGGGGTTGGCCCATTCAGTGATGGATATTCCAATGCTCTATCTATATTTTTTTATGTTCGGAAGGAAGGTAGATGGATTCATTATAATTCAAAGATGAATCTTTGAAAAATCTCAAAACTGTAAATTCAATTCTATTGAGAGAAATATTTTTGTGCTGTAAGTGGAGCTTGAAGTTGAAAAAAAAAAAATCCAACCACAGTCTTTATTTCAATCTAAACTCTGAACAATCTTGAGATAATATGAGAGTAAAAGAAGTCCCAAATAATATTCATATCATAATTTGATAATTCTTTGGATGGTGTTTATTCAATTAAAATATAATTATTTAATCTAATTTTTTTTCCACTCATCAAAAGTGTAAAATGTAATTTAACAAAGTGAAAAAACAAAACAAAGTAAAAACAAAACAAAGAAATATATTTTATTTGGCATTTTATCAATATTCCAAAAGTGGGGATGTTTACATTGAAAATATTTCTGCTAAATCTCTTTAAAACAGAGCCTTTTGTCATAGTTGTGATGATCACAGAAATATTAGTTATTTTCCAATAATTGTTTGAATTTCAGTAGACTTTTAAAATGAGGGTTCATCAGGTGTTTAAATTCTAATTCTTTTTATAGCAAAATTTCCAAGAACTGAAAAAATTTCCTATCAAAACAATTATAAAAGTTTTTTTCTATATACTTGATTCTGTTTCATGATGAATATGATTCATAGGAAAAACTTGAAAAAGGCTTTAAAACTGGACCCTTTTTTTTTTACAAAAACCTTAATCACTAATGAAAAAAAAAATCTTTTTTGAATACTGCTGTCCAGTTTATTTGATAATTATAGGAAATGGTCCTCATACACTTAACATCTAGGTTTTCATAATTCACAGATTTGTCAGTCAGTATCACAAAGTGCTTTTCAATTTTTGAGGTGGTCCAAGTTCAGCTAATAATGTCCCATAGTAGGCATCTGGTATTTTTAACTTTTTACAGTTTCCGTACGGTTGGATGTTTCATGGAAACCAAATAGTACCAAACATCGAATGAAAATGAATCAATCAACATTCCTTCAAAACATAAATAGACCCAAGTCATTGACTAAATAGCAAGGATTGGAAATTTAAAAAAAAAAAAAGGATTAAAACTCACATCCCTTTAGCCTAGGGAAGCCTGGTAAACACCCAGCTGCTCTAAACCATCTGAGTTACAAGAACTGTCTACTTCTGATCTTTCCAGGGTTATATTTTTGTTTCTGTATGAGTAACATCAGTAAAGCAGTTATCTTTATTATTTTGATGAAGTATTGTAGACCCTTATTTATTTTGACTACTATTTTCTTTCCAACTTTTTCAATTCTTCAGTTGCTTCCCTAGACAGAAGGGATGCAAGTCCCAGCAAGACTTCATACTCATTGCCACAGATTGATGGCAAATTGGGACAAAAGTAACTAAAAATTTTAGATGAAGGAAAAGAATAGTCAGAAATGACAATAGCTTTGTTCTTATTCCTTGGGATGAATTATTTATCTGGGGCAAAATCCTCTTCCAGGTCTGTTGGTCAAATCAGATTGTCATTATGCAGACTTATTGATAAATAATGATTAAAAGTCGAGCAAACATTACTTAGGTACAAACCCATACTAAGTGAGGACTGAAATCATTGACAGGAACAAACTTGCCAATCATCATACTTTCAAATAAACTTCCAAGGGTGAAAATTTTTGAGAAAAAAAAAAATCCCTTTCCTCTATAATGCAACCAGTGTTTTCAGGGGAGATAATCCAGTAAGGGATTGAAACCTTCAAATCTTACTTGCCAAGTTTTTGTTTTGTTCATCAAATATTGTCAGAGTAAAATTATTTGTCATGCTATCATTCTATTCAACTAAAAGAAAGTTGGACGATTATAATCAATTTGTGGTGGAACATATGAAGTATTTTCTTTCATCATTTTTTAGTGATTTTTTAATTTTTATCCCAACTTTACTCAGAATAATAGCATGACAAATAATTTGCAAACAATATTTGATGAACAAAACAAAAAAAAACTTAGCAAATGATATTTGTGGGTCGTCGTCCCCCCCACTCCGTCTGGTTTGTCACCCTGTTAAGACTGACTTTTCACACAAAAGACAAATTCAAAAGTGATAGCAAGCTTAAGTAAAATTTGCACTTAACTTTCATTAAAAAAAAAATAAAATAAAATAAAAAACTTGATCTACAGCCTGATAAGTCAGTTCCACTACTGGATTAGTGAAATGACGTAATGAAAATAAATTACAAAATTTATTCAAGAGTCACATTGGAGGAAACTGGTCCAGCATAAAAACCAAGTAATGAAACAAATGCCACATTAGATGACTTATGGATCAAGACATTGGTTTTAAGCTAGTTTTCGCTGACACTTTATTCATGAATTTCATTTACAAAATGAAGCATACATTAGTATCATCAATGAAACGAATGGTCATTTGCTTTGATACTTAGTTTTAACTTTGGACCAGTTGCCTTACATCATGTCTATATGCACAGTGGTATAATTTCAATCAATAGAGTTAATATGATTTATAACAGCAGAATTGTGTATTTTCCATTCATCCAATATTATTCTTTTTAGATTTTTTTTAACCAAGTCAGAGGGAGCCTCTGTCATAGTGACAGGAATTTCAAATCCTGAATAAGTTTTTACTCTCAGTAAAAGGTATACAAACTGATTTCATTCTGCTACAAATGGAGTCTCTCCAATTATTGGTGACAGACAAAAATGGCTGTAAGGTTTGCAATTCTCTCTACACAGACATTTCATAGCGAAGGGGAATGACTTGTCACTCCACCAATCTATTGACCTCAATTTTTCTAACAGCATAATATCCATAGAAAGAAAAAATGAATAAATGCATTTACATATGAATTGAATATAAATAAGAAAAAAAAAAGACAAAAACAAAAACATACCTAAAAACAAAATTTATTTTTCTGTCGACTTTCTACAGCTCTTCATGTTTTCTGTTTTTTTAAAACATAAGGCAACAGAATTGGGTAAAAACAAATTGTTTTTTTTTTTTTTAATGAAAAAAAATCAGTTTTATTCATGAAAAATCAGAGTATCTTTAAATAATTTTCAGGCATTCAAATTTCACTTCAATCCTTTCTCAGGCCACCATTCCAATTCTACAAAAATGTCATGCATCTACAAATGGAGTTCTCTCTCTTCCCTACCGTAAATTCATTACATCACACTTCAATTTATTGAGTAAATTAGTCACGTATATAAGTAAAAATCCAACAGCATGCAATCTATCTATTCTACAGCTTTCAACCAATATGGTTATTATATTTTCAAGAACATTTTGATCTTAGTATGCAAGCAAGTTCATATATTAAAAGGCATTAACCTCATTAAGGCGTCCCTTGATATAGCACAGTTTGTGATATAAGGCGAGTGGGTGGTGGACCCCAACATTTTGACCTAAACACATTATTACCCACTTGACCAGAGAACCGTGAATAAAGACTAATTCATCAAAAGATTTATTTAATGACTAAAGCAACACCTTTGTTCACCGGTTAGTTTGTAATTGACTTTTGATTATATGCAGTTCAGTTATAATACGATTGTCTTTCTTGGACTCTAACACCCACATTATAAAGGGAGACTACTGTATCAACTTCTGGCTTATTTCAGAAGTAAGTAAATATCCAAATATCCCATTATGTGGGGGTGGCGTAATGGCTACCGGCACAGAAGACAGAATCAGCCAGCCAAATAAGAGTTTCGGCCAAGGCTGTTTATCCTCAATCTGCACAAATGCCCTTTAGAAATGCATGAATCCACTTCAGCTGAGGGTATATAACGGGGCAGATGGAGCTATTTAGCTGTATAAGATGATGTAACCATCTCTTAGTTTGACTAACCCCCCCCTCCCCCCCAAAAAAGAAAAGATAAGTGGAGCCTTTAATGCAGACTGGTAATAAACTACCACTTTTCTTGCAACTATTCCAACCAAAAAGCCTGCCAATAGTGACGTCTCTTTGTACCATAGAAAAAGGACCAGAGAGTGGGATCATCTCTTGCACTTGGAGGGGGGGGGGGACATTGACGCACAGTTAGCAGTACAAATCTACAGCTACAGACGTCATCAAAGTGATGGTCAACTTACAACGATAGCTAGCAACTCCACCCCATGAAAAAAAAAAAAAAAAAAAACCTACTTGCTACAACCACAGAATAGTGGTTGCAGCCCTATGCTTCATAAGGGGTTTATAGGAACAAACAGAAATGTAAAATATTAATTCAACTAAGTTCTGCTTAGAATTTATTCTGAATTAGAATTATTTCTGATAAACAAATGTATTCATGAAACTAAAATAAAGAATTGGGAAAAAAGACTTTTAAAAATAACTTTGAGCCACCTGAAATCGAATTTTCCTGGTGCAATTTGAGCAACTTCAAAGCAAAAATTAAATAAAAATTGGCTCAATAATTGAAAAAGAATCCTTTGGAATAGGGCATTGATACCACCAACACTTCCTCCTCCTTAACAGTCCCTAAAAAGACCAGCCAGATCAAATTTGGTTGCTAGCTTTGAAGTTAGCAGCAATATAATTGAATCTCATGAGTAAAAATGCCTCAACCATTCAGTCAGAATATATATAGTGTAGAAGAATTATCAGAGTAGATAGATCACTAACAGAATTCGAATTACCTCAAAACTGATCAAATTTAGAAATGAATTCAATCTGGATTGACTCAATTTCAAACAAATCTGAGGATACCAAAAACAAAACTGAATATATATATAAAACAAAACCATTCCCAACTGCCTGGTGGGAAGCAAATAAGGTAAAGATTCAGATAACCCTTCAACAACAACAAAAAAAAAAAATAAAACAACAAAAAACAAAAAAAACATCGTATTACAAATGTTTTTCCTCACCCAAGTAATTTCATGTGCTTTCAATAAGACTCAATTCTTTTTAAAAGTAAATAGAAAAAAAAAATCAAAATATCCATGTCCAGTTTAGCATTATTGCTAAATTGAAAATAGATAAAAACACAGCCATTTTGTGACAGTTCTGTTTCTTTTATAGGTTTCAACAAAGCAACATATAATGTGTATATTTGAACAAATGAACATAATCAAATGTTAAGTATCCTCAGATTTAGCGTACAAAATGACCCAAATAGATATCAGACTTAATTACCACACTTAAATTTCTTTACCAAGCTTCATTTTCTAATCATACATTTTTAATGCATCTGCTTATAAGTGATATTAGCCAAGAATTATTCCTATCCTAAATGAGGGGATACGGGGGGGGGTTAAACAAAGACATTTTTTTATAGCTTATTGGACTCAAAATAAGAATTTTCATAACATAGTTATAATACAGATAAAATGAATTATACTACCTCAGTCGCACAATAGTTGTTACAATTGTATCATTATTCCACACACTAAATGTAACAACTATTATGAGAAAAAGGTATTATTACATTTTGGATGCCCTCTTTGTGATGCAAGACTTTTCAAGTCATAATGAGGTAAAATCCGACAATTTTTTACTGCTTGACAAATTCATCGCGAATGAATTTCGTTCCATTTTTCAAGGAAATACAAGGGAGGTAATTAGGTCTTCTCAATCAGATATTTGTTTTGAATGCTCCACCCGAAGATACCAAAAATCCTTGGTACCATTCAAGTTTCAGGCTAACAGTAGATTAATTGATCAAATTTCCCAAACACCCTCTCTGATAGAATGGACGGCTAGCTTATGTTTTACTCACAACAGTTCAGACAAAAGCAAGCAAAAATTATTTTGTAGCTTTCAAATATTTTTTTTTTTCATAATTATTCCTAAATTACAGCCAAATTGGATATATTAGTTCTAGTATGATCACTGATGTTGAGCAGCATCAAACCCAGTTAATACCTAGATGGGTGATGTCTGGAAATATGAGGAGCTAGAACCAGCTGAGGAGGTATCCACTGCAGCCATGTTGATCTCTGAACCAATTCTGCACATTTTTCCTTTGAAAGCCTCCAGCAAGGTCAAGAGGGGAGATAGGCACCACACTTCCTCAATAATAAGTGCCTGGGCATAGCAGCTCAAAATTCTGAGGCTGCTAAAACCATCTGCCAAGACGAAAAGAACCATACATACATACATACATACATACATACATAAACACGAAAGCAAATATTAAACACTAAACAATTTTTTTTTCCAAATCAAGTAGTTATGAAATTAACATATGAATATAATGCTTTGTTTGAAGAAGAAAAAAATTTTAATTTAAAAATGATGAGGTTTCATATCAAGGTATTGTTAAAAAAAATCAATGGATAAAATTTGAATCTTTAATCCTGTTTAGATGTAGTGGCCAGCCGACCAAATGTTTGTTTACAACCAAATCTGGTAGAGTGCTTTAGATTAACAATCTTTTTGGGGACTTCAGCCCCACCCATTCAACTTCATTAGTGCTTGCAAATTTCATGATAGATATACAAGTTTTGTGGGAAAGTAAGAAAGCTGTCATAAGACAGTTGCATTTTATGCTTAGCTAAAAGGCAAAAAGAATTTTAACCTTTACGACTCATTAGGCAACTTCATTTACTGAAAAGTGTGTCCTGCCACTGAACGAGTTGCAGAGAGCAAAATGATAGTGCAGTAAAATTTTGCGATTGTCTAGTCATGTCCTGCCGTGACAACAGCAAAAACCATCTTGACCAAAATAAACAAGTTACAGGCTTTCAAAATTACTAAATGCACAAAATCTTGAAAAAGATTGTAGTAGAAAGGAAAGTAATACTTGTAAATAATGCATAGTGTTAAAGGTTAAAGAATAAACTAAATTAATGATTATAAAATAAATTTCTAAAAACTAAAAAGCCAATTCGAGGCAATTTCATTAGTGACGGAGTCCATATTTGCTGGTAGATAGGATGCACTGTTTTGGGAGAAAAACATTCTTTCAAAATAATCACCTTGTTTCCACTTAGTGGAAGGAAAATCATGTTTATACCTTTTCCTGAAGAAAATTGAAAAGAAAAGCAAATAAAAAAAAAAAAAAAATCAATGAGAAGTCGCAAAATTATTGCTTCAGTTACTGCAAATACTCATTTGCAAGTGAAATTAGTTGAAATTTCTTTCTCAATATATATTTTCCTATAAAGAGGATTCATTTGGGATTTTTTTTATTCCTAAATCAAGAGACTTGTTTCAACTAATTTTACTTTAAAAAACATACATTTGCAGTGACTAACCGTAAGTGTATATGTGATTACTCGCATTCGTTAGTTCAGTTTGTTTTCCCAAGCAAGTTAAGACAGGCAAAGTAGATCGAAATGAACATTCTGAGCTGAAATAGGGATACTTCTTACATATCCAAGCATCCTATATATCGAATAAGTTAATTTTATAGTTTGAATACTTTTAGAGTAAGTTTATTTGAAAGAGATTGATCGTGAAATGAAAGTAATTGAGATGAGTAGAAGTGTTGGTTATGTTTAATGTTGGATATTTCATAGGAAATGAATAAAAACACTTTAAAACTTTCTACGTAAGAACTTTATATATAATTACATCATTAAAACAATTATTTCATTGATTATAAGCTCATTCTTATCAAGAGACCTGCAATAATGCCTGAATTTAACCTTTATCACTCTGTAGGCCACATTGTTCACTGAGCAAAAATTTAGTCCTGCCACTATAGACAATTTCAATTAGCAGACAATATTGTGTATGAATTTCAAGGTGTTCTGTCAATTTCAGTCATATATGAACAGACACACAAGTTACAGGCTTTCAAAGTTACTAAGTGCACAAAGTCTTAGTGCCCTTGAAAAAGAATGCAGAATGCTAAAATTCTGCACATAAATGAAAAAAAATTTTTCATAATCCATTTGTTTTACCCATGGATTTTCAAAGATGTATTTTCAAAGTCACATGTTTGGTTTTCCATCAACAAAGTTCTTTTTACATCACGTTTTTTATCTTAATTTTTCAACCAATGAAAGAGAAGGAGTTTGATGATAAATTTCAAATTCAGTCCTGCTCAAAAAGTTGGCACCACAGTAGCAACACATCCAGCCTCAGGTTTGAAACTGATGGATGGTCAGGGCGAGAGGAAAAGATGGAAAGAGCGAACTGCCTTTCAGACACCACTAGCCCGGCCCCCTTGTCTTGAGTACGAAAAGGTCTGTGCTGCCCACAAAAACAATATAAACCTTAATTTAATTTCAAAAATCTTTTCGAAAAACAGAGACAGGCTGAAAGGGTTCAAAAATTCCTTCACTCATATTATTTTATCCTTTTATAATTCTTTTGTGTGAACTTGAATTAAAAGATGATTGAAGCACTTCGTTGGGCAAGTGACAGAAAAGACTGACACTACTGCAGCGATACGTCCAGCTTTGAGTTTGAAGCCGCAAGACCAGTATCTGCCAGAGGCGAGAGGGAAAGACAGAAGGAGCGTGTTGCTTTCCAGACACTATCAGCCAAGGCCCCCTTGCCCTAAGTGTAAAAAGGTCTATGCTGCCCAGATTGGCCTCCACAGCTACTTTGGAGCCTGCAGAAAGATTATCCTTTCAGGATTCTGGTAAACAAACAATCTAAACAAATTAAGATTGATACAAATAAAAATAAAACAAGTGTGAGAAACCACTGGTGAGAGGAATATCCCACTTTTCTCTGTAATACTAAAAAACAAAAATGCATTCCATACAAAAAATACTGGAGATCTTTCGTTTCATGTTGGTGAAGTCAAGAAATAAAGGGAAGCTATTCCCACTAGGTGAATTACAAAATTTGTATTTTCAAAAAAATTATTCTAATTATTAATTTCTGTTTTAATTATCTTTTTTCATAATGCAAGCACGTGTAGATCATCCTAATGTAACAATTATGAAATAACACAACGATGGAAACAGAAATTAATGACTACAAATTTTTTTTTTAACTACATCATTTGGTAATTCACCAAGTGTTGATTACAACCCAATATTTCTCAACTTTTTAAGAATACAAATGAAAGATCAACAAAATACTTAGTACAAATACATATAAACATTCGTTTATTTGGACTATGGTCCTCATTTTGGTCATTCACATTTTGGCTGTTGACCCATCTAAAACGCTGTGAACATATTAACAACCAAGATGGGGATAAATTCAGGTATAATGATAATAATTCTGCACCTCAAAAATTCAGACCGAAACAAGATTACAAATATGGCATTTATGGAAGTACACGGGTGAATAAAACATCGGCAATCAACAGATACAATTCAGAATCTGCTGAGCATCAACTTTTAGCACTGAGTGGGCGACTTCATTGACCGGGCAAAACGTTTGCCCCCCCCCCCACTGCAATGTTTTAAATTTATGGTTGTGATGCCTCATCAATTTCAGTCAGACATCAATAGATACGCAAGTTACAGGCTTTCAAAGTTACGAATCTTGGTACCCTTGAAAAAGAATGTAGAGAACTAAAGGTTAAAAAGCTGCTGAGTTTTCTGTTTTTATGTGTACATCAGGTACAATGAATTGGTTCATATCGTCATGAATTGTAAAAGCGTCTCTCGAAGAAAAGCAGCCTCCCTATATACAAAAAATATCTAAAACCAATTTTAAGAATTTCTTAAATAAATGTTAAAGAAACTTACCAGGTATCCTTATTTTTATTCGGTAAAGTATTATAAACCATCATTATTAATTTTGACTACTAATTTCCTTCATCTTAATTTTTTAGTAATTTTTTTTAATCACAATTTGAATAAGGCCATTGATCTACGGCAGTGAGTAAACAACAGGGATCAGAAATAATGAAAAAGCTCCTGATGAGACTTGAACAAAAGGGACGATAGTTTGAATATCACCAAGAGCTTATTCTCTATTTCCATTCACTCATTACCATTTGTCAACAGCCTGAGTAAAGTTGTGACAAAAAAAAGTAAATAAAAAATAACAATGCATCAAGAAAAATAGTAATCAAAATTTATGGTTAACAAGTGATTTATTTGTATTCTTTGTTTTGATACGACATGAAAAGACTGAGTAAATTCTGGAGTGGTTGGAGAAAACTAACAAAGCTCAAGTATTATTCGCACAATGCCTGTTTTCATGGGTCTCTGTTTTGATGCATACATGTTTATGTCGTTATGGTCATCCAGCAACATCCAGTTATGCTGCCATACAAGGCTGCCTGCCAGTAGAACGCTGTACCGAATTCCGTCATAAGGCTGAGTAGAAGAACGGAGCAGCAGAGGAGGAAAGAGGGCAGCGTATGACGAACATTCAACCGGGAGATGACTGACTGGCCAGGGAAACGCAAGTTCCAACCTTTGTTGTTGTTTGGGGCATAAAAACTGGACAACAATCTGAAAAAAATAAATGAATGAAGAAAAGATAAATGAATGCTGAGAAGATAGATAAATGAAAAAAAAAAAAAAAAAAAATTTAATCCCTCAATAAAAATTGTCAAATTAAAACAATGGTAAATGGTATGATCAATGAATAAGTTCCTTTGCCTTTTGTTGGGATCATTAAAAATGATGCCAGACACAAACTAAGGAACTAATTTAGTATAAACTTAAATTGTAAATTGACCCCCCCCCCCTTAATGGGAAGGGAAAGAAGAAAAAAAAGTTTTTTCTAGACATGAGGAGTCGATGATCAAGTTTTCAACCCTACAACAACTCAATTGGTTGTGATTTGCACACATGACAGACATAGCCAGAATCACCTGAGAAAAAAAAACAAAACGCATGTTCATAGTTTCTAATGTATTTAAATAACCAAGATAAAAGATCTCCATGTAAAGCAGTTGGGTAAGCATTTCTTCACAATCTTAAACAGCCAATTATACAGATTTTCCCTGCGTTCCAAAAAATAGCATTCCTATAAGAACCTTCTCTAAGCCGAAGTGACGTGAACAGAAAAAGCAATCATGGGAATAACTGTGGAAAGAATTTGAAATGATTCTTAGAGACAGGGAAGAAAAATGATACAAGATCTTCAAATGGAAACTGAAAGGACAGTCTATGGCCGTTGGGGAGCCAAAAAGCCTTCGAATAACTAAAGTGGATTGTGCAAGAAAAAAAAAAACAAAACCTTCATTTTTGAGACAATAATTGATTTTTTGTCGTAAGTTTACATAAACAAGGAGAGTATGATAAAAGGAAGGTGTATCGTTTTTTCTTCATTATTTAGTCCTATATCATGTAGTTTAAAATTTCTTTCTTGTGCATAGCTTAGGGTATCACAGGTCCCTAATGCATCTCAAATAAATGTCAGTTATATATTTTTTTTTAAATATTCTTTTGTAACAAGAACAGAGCAGTAAACTAATGTTATTCATTTACAATTCAAAAAATGCCTTGATGTTGAAGGAGAGAATGTTTCACAACTCACAGGTCTTTCTCTTTAAATCTTTCATTCATCCAGGCTTTTAAAGAATCTTCACTTCTAGGTACGTCATCAACTTCAATTCGTTTAATATAAATGTGTAATTCAGGATTAGTGGTCGATAAAAAACCTGAGAGGAAAAAAAAAAAAAAAAAAAAAAAAAGACATTCAATAATTATACCTCAGACATTAATGAACCAAATTCATACAGTAAGCATATAAAAAAAAAAACAATGCATGTGAGAGGCAGGGCACTTTTACCAGAATTAACAAGTTCAGGAAGAATGGATTACTGATAGACAAAAGAGAAGTTAGGAGTTTGGGATTTCATGGATTCAAAATTAATATCATGCATTAATCCTAAAAGATGCACTTTACCCTACCCTAGAAAAACAAACAAAAAACAAAACATAACACTAGTAAAGAGGAAGCTGTTTATTATGGTCATGAATACTTTTATCAAATAAGTCAGTCACAAACAATTTTTCTTCAAATAAATCAAAAATTATCAGTTTACTATAATCATATGGTTTTTCTTGAGTAAAGGTATTTGAAACAATGAATTCAACAATTCAGCACAAAGAAAGCCGCCCAATGTGATCACTTCAGGATCAACTGATAACATTAAAGAGATATAAAAATTGAAACAATTCATCATCATAAATTTACAATTATTGCTATAAACAAATAAACAATGAAATTTGGTCAAAATGAGTTCAAAGAAGAGAATGTTATATGCAATTATTTCAAAGATAAGATGTAGTGAGTATTATATGATGACATAGTTGTATGAGAGATCAAAATATAGCATTGAATCCGTATCAATATTCTATGTATTTTGAAAGCATTTTTGGTAACATCAGCATATTCTAGCTGCTCAACACATCATAAAAGTACAAAATTGCCATGTGGATGTAACGATAAAAACATACGTAAATTTTGTTCAAGTCTTGTAGCTCACAAATATCTGAAGTTTAATTAGATTAAACAAGTTGAGCCACCTCTGGAGTAGAGCAAAAAAGAAAAAAGATCATTCACTCACTCGGCATTCCAGGAGATTTTATTCTTTCTCCCGTGTCAGGATCAACAGTGTGGCTATAAGCAATTGTCACATCATAAACAGCATCTATGTGATCCCACAAATGTTCAAGACTAATTTTGAAACCACGCATTCGTGGAGCAAGAACGTATTCATAATCATGGAGACCTGAAATAAATGAAAATAAAAATAAATGAAAATAAAAATAAATGAAAATAAATATAAACGAAAATAAAAATTCTGAATCTATATTGACAAATATGAATTTCATGATCATTATTCACAAAAATATTAGTTTCTGCAAGTGGCGTCCTCTGCTATGATACAACAAAACCTCCTAAAATTTACCAACAGAACTGAAACATGGAACTTTACCAAGAAATTTGCTCTCAAACCAAGAACCATGCAATGTGCACAGGAAAAAAATTATCATGTTAAACATCAAAAGGAAAGATCACAAGACAGTGCAATATATTAGAGATCATACAAATGTCAGATATATCCTAGAAGACTTTAGCAAACCTTAATGACAATAAGTAGCTCATGCTGCAAAAATATTAGACAACTGCAGGACATCGCCAACTCACAACGCGGTTCCTTCGTGATCGTGGGGAAAATTGTGACTGGGGGAAAAGGGAAGATGGTAAAATGATCTTCAGTTCAGTTCAAAATGCACCAGCCACTTAGCCTAATGACACCATAGAGACAGAATCTCTATTTGAGTGACCCTGAAACAATGCTAAAGAGAGCAAATTAATACACCCTGAATCAATATGCTTGTAAAATTTGGTCAAGAGATAGCACCTGACCATGTACAAAACTGAACTCATATTTCATGAAGCATCTCAGGGGCTCTAATGTAAAGATGCTCTTCTGCACAACTGCAAAAGACCATAGAATGGTTCGGCCAAAAGGTTATGGTAACAGTAACAAAACAAGTACAATAGTGCTAACAAGACCTGGTCAAACAGAGATTCACACTAAACAGAGCCTTATTTCTGCAGGTAAATTTCGTAATTCTAAGCAGGAAAATAGTGTAGCACCTATCTCCAAACCATTCTCACAATATCACTAGGCCATCATAGTGACATGCCAAGATGAGGAAATAACATAGATATTTACAATGGTGCAGCCTAGATGTTACTTCGCAACCTATCAGAGGTAACCTTACAGCACATGTAAACACACTCTGTGGGGTAACTCAGTGTACAGTGAGAAGCTATTGAAGAACTTGTAAACTTTGTGACTGTCACATTCCTTTTTCACATATGCAGGGTTCATTTGCAGAATATTGCATCACCCCAGGTCACTCAACCCCCACCTCCTCTGACAGTCAGGATTGGCTCCAACAACTTCTAGCTTTTCCCAAAGATATTTCGAACCATGGGTGAGATTAAGGAGAATGTGAGAAAGCTGTTGATGGCAATCGCCAAAGAGGCCTTTGCAGACTTTTGAAAAGTTGAAGGATCACGGGATAAATGAGCAAGGTCACAAGGGGGAGTACTTTGACTGGACTAACATTCCATTGTCCTAGGTAGGCTATTTTTTGTTATAAATAAATGGTTGGATACTTTCTGGACAGACCTTATCAACAGCTGCATAGATTGTATGAATGGATAAATCAACCTTTAGTACAATGCATTCTTTTTCAAGGATGCCAAGATTTTGTGCAGTTAATAACAGGTGTCTGTTCAAGTGGGACTGAAATTGATATAACAATGCAACCTGCATTCTGCAATAAGAGTCACCTGCAGTGGCAAAACAAACTTTTTGCTCAATCAACGGAGTGGCGTACAGAGTGTTAAACAGCAAACAAATAAAGTCCAAGGAGCATTGGTTTGATTTACCTCGTTCTTTAGCAAATTGTTTACTTTTCTGAATAACTTCTGGTCTGTTAGGATTAAAACGAGTTCCTTCAGGAAAGACAACCATCCACACCTGGGAAAGAAAGATAAACTCAATCACTAATGACAAAAACTGCACAGAAACATAAATTTGACTTCACAGACTTTTTCATTATTAATTATTCAACTGATATTTATTTAATCTCAATTTTAGCTGCTTTTAATCATAACTTTTCAGACTATCATTCAATGGCTATAGATAATTATTGAATATCTATTAAAAGAAACCAGGTTCATTCTGGTCACATTGCACTAATCTTTGAAAGAATGACCAAACAGGTTACAGGGTTGTCTAGTGCTGATTACATTTGTCTTCTGGTTGGAAGACATTGTCTTGTTCAGAGTTCAAGTTTTCCAAATTTCTTCACCACCAGAGTAAAAATCAAGTCAGCCCCCCCCTTAACTTGGGGAATTGGGTTCTAATTAAAGATTCACATTTTTTTGTGATTTGAAATTTCAACATCTAAACTTACCGGTGTATTTTCTTTCTCAAATCGTTTTAATTGTCGTTCTGCTGTATGTTGATTTTTGGAGAATTTCCCATCTCTTTTAACATATATACAACCATGCTAAAAGAAAAGATGAATATGTATATCAGTAGATGTAGAATGATATCAATAATACACATTTATGAAGACAATCATGATAAACCCATGCTAACATATTTATGGCAATATCAGAAGATCCTTCAATACAAATGATTCTTCATTTCAGCATTTAACTCAAGAACAAAATTTGGTATGGGTGAAATATCAAAAAAATAAATAAATAATCAAAGAAAAAAAAGAAGTTATTTCACAACTCATTGAGGACTGTGTAAGGTCCAGATACATTGATAAATACATACAGAGTACAAATCAGGCATAAAATATAATGTGATATAATATCAGATATGTGCTGGGTTTATTTCATAAAATGCTTTTTACATTCAACATCAAGTGGAGTTAGAGTAGAACTTAAAACATAATGTAAGGTTTCATTACACAAATACGTTTGTGTTTCTACCCCGTTCGGCTTCCTCAGGGAATGATTAAGTTTATTTTAGATTCCTCTTTAGGACATTTTTCTTCTCTTTAGGTGTGTGTTTTTCTAGGCAATAAGATCTTTTAATTCTATTTATAGAACTAGTAGGTAGTAATAAATTAAACGGATATAATGTAAGTATTTTTGTTATGTCATTAAACCATCAGCTCTTTGTTTCTTTGACAGTATTTTATGCTCACTTGAATCTGTTTCCCCCAGTGTTAGGAAATTTGAAATCCTCACTTTGGCCAATAGAACAAAAAAAAAAAAAATTATCAAAACAGAAAAAAAATGAAGTAACTTCAAAGTGCTGGCAGTGCTCAAGATTCCTATCAAAAAATAGTTTAGTACCCCACATAAGTATACTAAAAAAAATTAACCATCATAGCTATCTTATTCCCCTCATTATTATCATTCATATATCCAGCCACTTTAAAGAAAAACCCAATCACCATGATTATCTTAGACATATAGAAACAGACCAAACCTAGAATAATTAAACTAACAACTAAGGTCATGTAAAAGTGAAGCCTAACACTGGGAAATAGATTCAAGTGAGGATAAGATACTCTTGAAGGTACATAGTACAAAAAGAACATATGAATAAACCCAGTAAAAGTGTTTACAACATTTTGTTTTGGATAATGGAGATTAATGAGTTCCATAAGTGCCCAGCAAGAAATCTGTCCACCACAAATTCATCAAGCATTCTCTTATATTTTGTTCATTTTTAAGGAATATTTGCTTTGGTTTTTTTTCTTTTTAGACATTGGCCTTCTTAATTCTGTTTTTTTTTCCTTTCCATAAACTGGCCATCAAAAATTTATTCAAGGAGAAAAAGCGCCCATTTTAAAAAGTTTTACTAAAAAAAATTTTGTACAACTCAGCCTTGCCTATTTCTTTTTATTTCATACTGGTTAAATTGTGCCAAAAGTTTTCAATAAAACCTTATAAAATGCGCACTTTTCCTCCCTTAATAGATTTGAGATGGCCAATGTAAAGGAGGGGGGGAAGGAAAAAAAAAAAAACCTTAATGAAAAGATGAAAAGAAATAAGAGAATTTATGAGAGAAAAACATTATATCCTTATAGTTCAATTATTGTGTATTAATTGTGTTTTTTTTTTTTCAAAATTATTTGCCTTGCTTGTTCATTTTTCTTTTACACTTAGAAATCCAATCAGGACCACCAAAGCAAAGTTGTGTCACAAGTTTTTGATAAAATGAATGGGGCACTTTTTCTCACTCATTCAATTCCAGACGTCCACGAGTGGGAAACTAAAGAAAAAAAAAAAAAAAAAATCATCGATAAAAAAAATGAAAAGAAATAAGAGAATGATGTGCAAATTTATGTTCTGATTGGCAGTTTCCTGCCCGTGATGGATTCATGATGGACGCCAGTTACTGTGATTAATAACAGCAACAATAATGAGAGTTACATTCATAACAAATGAGATATACGAGAAAAGGTGCTTTTTTTCCTCAAACAACCTGGGACCAATCTCTTTTGGCAACATATCGTGTTGGGGGTGATCAATTAAAAAATTGGAAAAAGGGATGATCGATAGATAAGTTACTTCTCTTGCCTTTTGTTGGGCACTAAAATGTCCAAATTTTCAAAAACAAGGGTGGACACAAACTAGGTGACTAATTTAGCATGAACTAAGATTGGAAACTGAACCCCCACTAAAACCACATTATGGATGGGTATTTTAAAAAACAAAAAACAAAAAAATTTCCACCAACTCATTGGGCCAAGTGTGTTTGTGTGCAAATTTTCTTCTTCAAACGGTTAGGGCTGGGTAGAGTCCAAGTACATAGAACCAAATGTCAGAAGATAAACAACAAACCAAACAACAGTCTCTAAACCAGTCTTGTGGGTAGCAGCAATTAATTATAGACAATGTGAAATGTGAGCAAATTCTAAATGCTAACATAGCAAAAGAAAAATACACCTACAATATTACATACATTATTCTTTCAAATACAGTAAACCTTCACTAATCCAGAACGATTGGGATCCAATGAGTGCCTGGTTATCGAAAATGCTGAAATAGAAAGATTACCTCTAAAAATCAT
Organism: Thysanoteuthis rhombus; assembly: GCA_963457665.1. Classification (NCBI taxonomy): domain Eukaryota; kingdom Metazoa; phylum Mollusca; class Cephalopoda; order Oegopsida; family Thysanoteuthidae; genus Thysanoteuthis; species Thysanoteuthis major. The sequence goes on along the minus strand of OY735210.1, from coordinate 61,074,280 downwards.
AAGATGAACAAATCTAGTGTCACTAATACAATGCACATTGTCATGCATTATATTCAAACTGAATGATTTCTAACCCTTGACATTCATTTTTCTATCATCGTGAAAATGTCAATGGCCAAAGAAATCAAGGAATACCAAACCAGGATGCCTTCAACAAATAGGTAACCCTTTGATAATTAGAACACGAAACTTACAGGTTCTAATTTTGATGGTGCATCAAAAAATGCCATATTTAATCAATTTTAGTTATGGTACTAAATGAAATATTATATCATTTTATAATTCTCCTGATCTGAATCTTATTCAACATACTTGGGATATATTTGAGATTGCGAAATGAACATGTCTAGATAACATCCAATATAAAATTTGTTTGGGATTTTAAATGTAGCTGGGTTGGGTTTCCAAAGAGAAGATAGCAGATCAGATAAATTTGATACCTTAACAAGTATTCACTTCAAAATCAGTTTATGAAATGTTTGTCAAAGTTTATTTAGATTGTTTAATAGAGGCTCATTTGAAATTAGGAGTCCATTTACTTTTGTCTGGTCTGCATGTGTGATGTATTGACAATAACAGTAAAATACTTACTTAGAAAATACAACACAAAACATGACTTTCTAGGATTATTACAACTTGATTTAAATAGAGTAAATCTCAGGGATTAGCTTTAATCCGTGATGTTCATCATAAATAAGTCAGAATTTAATTTTTTGTTCTTTTAGTTATGCAAAACTTGGATCATTTTTCAGCATCCAAATAGATTATTATATATGCCAGAAGACAGCTGGTGAGACAGGGGTTCCTTATTTGATTTCACAAAATCTATAAAATATTTACTTTCCAGCGTTGTTAGATTAAGATTCCCTCCCTCCCCAAACAATGCTGGATACTCCCCAACTAATTTGGAATATTTTACTTTTTAACGCTTTCAAGACTAACCTATCAAGGAGTTTAGTGTTCAAATTGAAATGTCCTAGTAGTCTTCTAGAGGAGAATTCTCTTTTGAGGACTAGTATTTATTGAGTTTGTATCGTTTTGAAAGTTGTATGGTGACGCTAGCTACCCGGTCAGAGACGGCTTTGAAGCCAGTTACATTGTCTTTCAGGTTCTTATTGATGAGGAAGCCAACTCCACTTTGTTTTGCTTTCTCTTTACCGTAGCTGTAAAGAAGATGCTTGCTTCTCAGTTCGATTAGTTCTTCTCCGGGTCTTCTTACCTCACTAATGCCTATGATGTCCCATTTGACATTTCTGATTTCATCTAATGCCTATGATGTCCCATTAGCGTCACCATACAACTTTCAAAACGATACAAACTCAATATAATCCAAGTCTACGCTCCCACTTCGCAATCAACCCAACAAGAAATAGACAACTTCTATGATGACTTGAACTCTCTACTCCAAGGCACCAGAAAACACTTCAATGTTATCATGGGAGACTTCAACGCACAAGTAGGACAAGGAAATGAAAATTGCGTCGGCAAATTTGGATACAAAATACGCAACGAGAGAGGAGAAGATCTTGTAAACTTTGCGACGGCTAATGGGTTCAAAATCATGAACACCTTCTTCAAGAAGGGACCCAGTAGGAAATGGACTTGGAGGAGCCCCAATCACGAAACAAGAAACGAAATAGACTACATCCTAACGGACAAAAACGATATCGTCAAGGACATCCAAGTCCTAAATCAAGTCAATGTAGGCAGCGACCACAGAATGGTACGATGTAAAGTACAAATAAACACCAATAAAGAACGCAGGAAAATGTTCCATACAAAACCGCAGCCTCTAAACATACCAAAAGAGCACGTTCAATCTTTCAAGCTCGAATTGAAGAACAGATTCAGAATTCTTACTGAACAAGACAGCACCAACATCAACGAACTAAGCAGCAAAATGACAACGTCAATAATTGAAGTAGCCTCTACATTCAAGCCAATGGGCAAACAACCCATTAGCAAAATCTCGGATGAGACTAAAAATCTCATGGAAAAACGCAGAAACCTCAAGCCACCGACAACAACGAGGGAGAAAATTGAAGAGGCTGAACTAAACAAATTAATCAAGAAGAAACGAAGAGAAGACAGAAGGAGATACACAACAGCAGTCATTGAATCAACTCTTGAAAAAGGTCGGGGCTTCAAAGCTATAAACAAACTCCTCAACTCGGGACGAAGGCAAATAACTAGTATACTCGAGGAAAATGGAAACCTAACAACAGACAGAGACAGGATTGTCGAACGCGCCAAAGAATTCTACCAAAAACTTTATTCGTCCAAACAAGGACTGCAAAACAATGAGCAAAATACGCAAGACACGGGCAAACAACTAGAGGACTTCCCAAAAGTAACCCCGTGGGAGGTGAAGGAAGCCATTAAACAGACAAAGAAAGGAACTGCCCCTGGACCAGACAACATCACCATCGACCTACTCCGAAAAGCAGGTAAAACCATCAATAGGAAACTGGCCGTCCTCTTCAACCTGTGTCTAAAACACAGTAAAGTCCCAGACGATTGGAATACTGCTATCATAATGCTTTTATATAAAAAAGGAAACCCGAAAGACCTCAACAACTATAGGCCTATAAGCCTACTCAACTGTGTATATAAACTTTTCACAAAGATCATCACCAACCGAATCACAAAAACACTCGATGAAAACCAGCCACGTGAACAGGCTGGCTTTAGAAGAAGCTACTCGACCATGGACCACCTGCACTCGATAAATCAACTGAAAGAAAAAGCAGCAGAGTATAGACTACCACTTGCCGTAGCATTTATCGACTTCAAAAAGGCGTTCGACTCAGTAGAAATCCCTAAGGTCATGGAGGCCATCAGTCGCCAAGGTGTAGATCCAGTATATGTTGAAGTGTTGAAACATATATACAATCACGGCAGCTCATTTATCAGGCTACATAAAGACTCGGACCCCTTCCAGCTCCAGAAAGGAGTAAGACAAGGTGATACCAGCTCACCTAAACTCTTCACAGCCTGCCTCGAGATGATCTTCAGAAGGCTAGACTGGGAGAATAAAGGAATTAAAATTGACGGCGAGTATCTGAGCAACCTCAGATTCGCAGACGACATAGCCCTTTTCGCAGAGAACCTACATGACCTCCAACTAATGATAGATGAACTAAATGAGGAGAGCAAGAAAGTCGGCCTACACATGAACTTCAGCAAGACGAAGATCATGTGCAACAACCACATTGGAGATAAGAACACTAAGATCGAAATCGAGGACACAGAACTCGAGAAAGTAGACCACTACATCTACCTAGGGCAACGAATCTCCATGAGACCCTCAAAAGAAGAAGAAATCAGGCGAAGAATCACACTAGGATGGCAAGCCTTTGGCAGAGCTAGCTCAACCTTCAAAAATAATAAGATCCCATTAATCCTAAAGAGAAGGGTGTATAACCAATGCATCCTCCCAATAGTCACTTATGGAGCTGAAACATGGAACTTAACCAAGAAACAGACCCGTAAGCTGAGAACCATGCAACGTGCACATGAAAGAATAATGCTGGGCCTCACATGGAGAGACCACAAAACAGCACAACACATCCGGGAAAAGACAAGAGTTAGAGACATCATAGAATCCATAAAAAATCTCAAATGGCGGTGGGCTGGCCATGTTGCAAGAATGGCTGACAATCGATGGACATCACGACTCACAACATGGATTCCCCGAGACCATATGCGCAACCGAGGCCGGCAAAATATTAGATGGAGGGATGAACTAGATAAGTTCAGGAAGTACTGGCTCCGTGACGCCCATGATAGAGAAGTGTGGCAAATCCTGGGGAAGGTCTATGTCCAACGACGGACGCTAAAAGACTGATGATGATGATGATGATGATTTATTGAGACTCAGGGTCTTCAGTGATCATCTTCCCGTTCCTGACACGTTTCCACAAAACAGAAAATATTTGAAAACCTTTTTTCTTTTTTGGCTGAAACTCCAACTCAACTTTTCCTAAGCAATAACCATCACAGCGCACCCCAAATTCATCTCTACCTTCTATTTGTGAGCAGAGTCACTTCAGGGCTTCACATCTTTTTTAAGACGATGAATAAAATAGTAACTAAAAATTGAACAATCACATACTTTCAAGTATTAATAGGTTGTCACATATGAAATGCTTTTTTATATCAAAAGTGAAAGATGTACAATTGGAGTTGCATTTTTTGCAGATTAAATATGAATGCAGACACATTTCATAATTATTCAAGGTTTCTGAGCCCTTCATAGCAATGGTGTCTATAAGATAAGATTAATTTTCAAGTACGGATTCAAATTAAGACACAATGCTGCAAACGCATTTCGAATCAATTCTACTACAGTGCAAACCATTCAGCATTGGTTCAAAAGATTTAGATCTGGAAATATGGGTACCAATAATAAACCTCAAAAAAGACCAAAGCCCGTGCTTGAAGTATAAACAGTGGCGACCGATTCACAATAAAAGCATTTTCTTTAGAACTTCAACAGCGACCACATCACATAATCAAGGCAATAGGAAAGGTTTAAAATTTGAAAAAAAATGTGTCCCAAATGAACTGAATGAAATGGTCGATAACAGCATAATCCCCCCAACACACATCCTTCAACTGCAACATCTTTCATATTCGCCTGGCATTTCTACAGATCATTCACTTTTCAAACATTTTGAACTTCCTATCCATAATAGTTGGTTTAATAGAGAAGCCGTAATTTGTGCTTTTACTGAATTTGTGACCACTAAAGCTATTTTCAGATCTAAATCTACAGAGATGACATATCATCAACACAGGATTATTGAAAAAAGGTTATATCTTCAAATGGGTCTGATTTCAAATAAACATTTATCATTTTTTGCTGATTATATCATTCTTCATCTGCATATTAAAAAAAAAAAAAGAAAAAAAAAGACAAAATGCAGTTTCAAATGTAACAATTTGATCGATTGTATCAACACCCACCACACTCCACCCAAATACATATTGATGATTTCTAAACATTTGCAAGATGATCTATCAATTCATTTTTGATTCACTGGGGAAGCAGGGATTTTGAAAGAAGTAGAATAACTGAACACAATCCCACAGACAACCACTGTTATAGATTGGGGGGGGGGCATACATTTTAGTTGGCAAAGATTCAATCAGCCAACATTGGGTAAATGTAAACCAAATGTGGTCATCAATAGTTCCACAAAATTATAACAAAACAGACTTGAAAGGTGTGGAACTAGTAACTTCACTCCATAAAATCATACTTGCTACTGAAACCACAATGCAGCCCTAAACTCCACAAGGAATAAACAGCAATTAGCAATAAAATGGAGACAGGAGAGGCAAAGGAATGAAAAAACAAAGAGCAGGATGTATTGTCAATTGAATGGTGAAAATATCAGTGAGAGAGAGAGAGAGATAAAGGAAGATTCAAACTTGGCATGAAAACTGAATCTGACCTCTAAAAAGGTTTTTTTTCTTATTCACAAATCTCAGCTAACACAGACAAACTTGATAAATAAGGTTTCATTTGACAACAGTAGAAATTATACAATGGGTGGATATTCAGATCACTTCTTGCCAGTAAATAACACGTTTTTTGTAAAATTTTCTGAGATGAAGAATTATTAGTACACACTGATTTACTTTGACTAGTTGTTATGTACAACCTAGTGATTTCAACCTTTGCATCAGGCAGTGCATAAAGGTCATAAACACCAGGGGTTGGGGGCAGACAAGAGATATCACAAGGACAATTTATCTAGAAAGAATCAACTGATAAAAAACATCCCCTAGCAGAATAGAAAAAAAGGGTCTGGTTCAAAATTCCAAGAAGGTTACCAACTGTTATAGTTGTAAGATTTATTGACTCCATTAAGATGAATTTCATAGTATTAGAAGGTACCATAGAGAATGTTTCAGGGTGTGTTTACTACTACTAATACTACAGTAGTACTAAAAAAAGTGTGACTTATCAGTCTGCTAGAAGAACAAAGAAGGGAGTTGTATACATGAGAGGCAAAAACAACTTCATGTGTAAAAATACTACAGGAATTTATGTTTACACGAGTTCATAACAAATACAAGAAAAGATTTGTCTTTGTAATGAGTGGAAAATGTTAAGTAATTTCAGTGTGAAAAATAGATGTCTGTAACGAAGGGATAACTTATAAACACATGTCGAGGATACAGGAGATTTTACCAGTACTGTGTTCTTATCTCCATGGCTTCACCTGATTAAATAATGTGTTTTCTGAGAGGTTTAGACCTTTTCTGGGAATCTTCAGCACTCATAGCAAAAGGGGATAATTCCCAAGAAAAACTTGTTCATCTCGCCATATTTCGACAATTACAGGAGAAATGTTTGGTCTTCAGTGAATTTCCAGGCCTGAAGTTTGCGTTTCTAAATTTAGTCCTTGTGTTTTAAGGTAAATAGATAAACGATAGAGGGAGAGTGAAAGAGACAGAAAGAGTGTGTGTATGCATGTATTTGTAGTATATTAAACAAGGATATTTAATTTTGCTATACTTTTATTCTAATACTTATCAGAGTAAATCTGCTTATTTCTTTTCCTGGGCCTTTTTAATTATAATACATCAATTTAAAGCAAGTTTACAATGATCCACTGCATGGATGCTATCCCTAGCTAATGAGACTAGCCTTTCCCTATCTTAAAATCAGATTCCACCCCCCCCCATATTCAATAATAATTGCTAATCTAAATCAGCATTAAACTCATTGAACTCAAAAACTTGCAGGTTTAATGCAAGCAGCGAACAGTTTTGGGAAGTGGAACAGATTGGCAACATTTTTTTCCTATTTGTTGGCCAGCACAAGCTAAAAGTAAAACTATGGATATATATAAAAGTAAATTAAACTATTTCAGTCATTTGTTTATATTTAGTTAAAATTAAATCTAAAAATAAGTATCAAATCTAGATATAAAACCTTAAATTTAGCCACAAATGCAATACATCACTTCCTTTACCTCCTGTTCATAAAAGCCCTGGGCACACGTGTACCAGAGCTCATTCCAACCCCTGGTTTCTAGCTGGTTACCTTCTCTCTATGAAAAGAATGAAAAAAAAAAAAAAAAAAAAGAAGAAATCCAATAGACCTCAACAACTACAGAACAATAAGTCTACACAAATGCATCAAAGTTATCATCAATTGAATCACAAAAATGCTAGATGAAAAATAACCATAGGAACAAACTGGCTTTAGAAGAAGCTTCTAAACCATGAATCATTTCCATTCTATCAACCAACTGAAAGAGATAGCATGGCCTTTGACTTGATAGAAATTCCTAATGTCATTGATGCTATCACCCAACAAGGTGTAGACCCCATATATGTCAGAGTATATGTCACAGCAGCTCCTTCATTAGGTTACAGCTATAAAAATAAAAAATTATAATTTTCAAAAAAAAAGGGGGGGTATGGCAAGGTGATACTGACTCACCCAAACTCTTTACAGCCTGCCTCAAGATGATCTTCAAAAATCAAGGCAAGGAAAACAAAGGAATCAGAATAGATGGTGAATATTTGAGTAACCTCAGATATCAAACATCACCTTTTTTGCATAGAACCTCCACAACCTCCGACTAATGCTAAATAATAGCAAGAAAGTCAGCCTTCACATGAACTTCAGCAAACAAAGATCATGTGCAACAATCACATCGGAAATAAGAACACAATCAAAATCAAAGACACAGAACTGGAAAAAGTAGACCACTACATCTACCTCGGACAACAAATCTCCATGAAATCCTCAAAAGAAAACAAGCAAAGAATCACTCTAGGATGGCAAGCCTTTGGCAGAGCAAGCTTAACCTTCAAGAACAAAAAAAAATACCATTAGTCCTAAAAACAAGAGTATAGGACCAATGCATCCCCCTGATAGTCACTTATGGACCCGAAACATGGAACCTAACCAAGAGACTGACCCACAAACTGAGAACTGCAACATGCACATGAAAGAATCATGCTCAACATCACATGGAGAGACCACGAGACAGCACAGTATATAAGAGGAAAAAAAAATAGGAGTCTGAAACATCATAGAAACTATTAGGAAACTCAAATGGTAACGGGCTGGTCATGTTGCAAGAATGGCAGACAATCGATGGACATCATGGCTTAACATGGATACTCAGAGATCAAATGCAAAACCAAGGCCAGCAGAATGAGGTGACGAGACAAACTGGACAGGTTCAGAAAATATTGGCTCTGCAATACCTACCATAGAGAGATGTGGAGAATCCTAGAGAAAATCTATGTCCAATGACAGACAACAAAAGACTGATGATGACCTCTTTAGGGTCAATATTTTGCTGGCCTCCAAGCAAGCTACAAATTTACCATTTTATCGTGACCTACTTAGTTTCCATTCTTTTACCATAACTATCATCTTTTGTCAACAATCTTCTTTGATGTGAGAATACGTAAAAGCTTTTTAATGATTTAACACGAACACTGTACCTCTCTTGCCCCTAAAACTGAACTAACAGCCTTTTGAATAATCTAGCTTGGTCGACTATATCAAGCATTAAAAACATCACTAATCAGGCCCCATTTAATAGGTAAACCAAGTGACATTAGACCCATTACGTCATGTTTCCCCAACTATTCATAGCTCTCTCCTATATTACATTCTAATATACAAATAACCTACTAACCATCTTTCCCTTTTCTACAAAGGATTCTATCTATCTACAAAGGTCTCCTCTATCATGATCAATCTTACTGACATTAACACATCTTTGCTTTTCAGCTTTATATGTATTGTTTATAAATATCTACTTTGTTAAGTCATTAAATGTAAATCCTATTTGTTTGTCAAAACTTTTATATTTGTCTTTATTTCAATTATGAACCATGATTAGTCTCCATGTTCAAACCGAGCGCGGTTTCTCACCAAGCAAACATGGCTTCCGGTTGTTTACATCTGAACAAGAGGGGCACTTCTGTCTTTCTTAATACACTCATGACGTTACAGCATGTGGCTGTAAACTCAAATAGGTGAGGCTGATTCCTTTGTTCTCTACAACAATCAATATCTTCTGACGACAAAGAACCAACTACCATTACTTCTCCCCAACAATTTACGATTCATTAACTACAAATCCTATACCATATTTTCAATTATGAATAAAAGTCTCAGAATTCTTTTAGTTGCAGGAAAATCAATGAGAATGATAAAAGATTATCAAGTATTTTTGATTAAATTAACCTTCGAGTATCAATATTTAAAAAAATGAAAAATAATTTATAAAAACTACAATTGAGAACCAGCTATCAAACACAATTTCTATGTTTTCAAATGTAGCTTTCCAAATGTTTTAGTGGTTGTTGTAAGAGTTAATCTCTGATATACTAATGTCTTGTAAATACAAAATACAAATAATCTAAAGATAAAAGTACACACAAATTTCTTGTTTGTTTGTGCATTGATTCCATTGGTTAATTTACCTTCCAATTATGAGATCACATGATCACATGATCACACATTGAAACAGCTAGAGTTGTGACTTTGAAGATAAAAAAAATGAAAATTAGGATACTTGAATTATCAAAAATAAATTTAAAAAATAGCTCCTTAGTGCCAATCTATACATAAATAACCGCATCATTTTTGACGGGTATATTCTAGTTACCTTATAACAGGGGTTCGAGCTATTTGGTGTCATTAAGCATTTTCAATTAGAAAATATCTCAACCTCCCGCCTGTACAGTAAAAATTTATGTTTTCAACTCAAAGAATTAAGAAAAAAGGTTATCAGTGAATTACAATCAGAGTTTGTGGAAGGGTAAACAATACGCTAAGGAATAACAGGAAAGCCTGTCACGATATATCAAGCTTCGGAAAAGCCTGTCACAACATAATAAGCTGGTTGGTGTTTTTGGAAACTATGGCCACCATCACATTTTAGAAAAATCTGAACAGAAAGTTGTTTGAGAAAGATTCACAGGATTGGTGGGTAGACACATGTGAAGTAAAATATGGTATAGACAGGAAGAAGAAAATCCTTTTTGTTTTTGAAAAAAAAACCAATTAAACTTGAGTCTTTTGGTGGTACAAAATTTTAAAAGATTTTCACTAAAATTAACAGATACAATCAAACTTGTATTTATAAACAATTTAACTAAATTCTCTCCTTTACATTGTTCAAAAATCCAGATGCTGACAAATGTGAAACCCCCCCCCCCAAACAAAAAAAACAAAAAAGAAAAAGATTATTGATGAAGGAAGGGGTCAACAATTAGCTACCTAGGAGTACTCAATTTTAAAGCTGCACACCCCTTGCCCACTTGGTTTTAAAGACAGCATACAACTAAAGAAAAAAAAAGAAATAATTTTATTCAAAGAATGATATAATTGAAAGAAAATTTTTCATTCACTTTTTCTCACTCATTATTTCTATTTTCTTCATTTGTATTCCGTTTTTATCATCCACTGAGCAAATATATAAAGTTTATCACAACTTCAATCGAATTTTCAGAGAATAGAGGAGTCATTTGAGTGATAGTTTTTTGGCCATCATCCAGTAAAGGGACTATTGCTGTTTTCTGCATTTTACACTTTAGCTATTAAGAAAGCTTTGTTTTGTTCAAAATTTACATATATCAATTCATTTTAATCCATGTAAATGAAAAAATAATTGAATATTTGAAGAATCTGTTTATTTTATACGAATTGAGTTTTTTCCATTAGATAAATTAGAAGTATACTTCAAAGGAGTGACAAAGTGAAAACACCGAATCAAATTTACTGCTTCAGAAGTATTTCTGAAACATAAAATGTAATATTCCTTCAGGGTGTCACTCTTGAAACAGTGTTATGTCACTCCTTTGAGCAGGACTAATTGTTGGGCTATCTGATGATAAAAAATAGCAAGAAAATGCCTGCTTACCTGTCTGAAATAGAATCCATACATGGGTAGATACCGTAAACTGTCTTTGAGGACATATCTGATGTGGCCGACCATTCCCTGGCGTACTGCCAGCATATTGATTACAATCCAATCAACTGAAGGAGGAAAAATGATCAATTTAAGTTGGAAAAGCAAAATTATAAATTAGGTGATGATCAATTTAAAAAAAAAAAAAAAAAAAAAAAGTTTTAGAAATAATCAATGCTGTATGAGATTTGAACTTGATTGTTTTCACTTACTTCATTCGGTCGAGACTGATGGAACATATATATTGTGAGGTTTCCAAGACTACTGGGATATATGTTCTATAAGTTTATTTTAATAATTACAGTCAATTGATACATTATAATTTAGGTGTTGAACACTTTGATAGATTAGTCCTGAAAAGGTTACAAAGCACAACTTTAGTTAAAGGAAAAAAAACTACCTACTAAGAAAAATAAATTAGATTGACCTGCATTGAAAAGAAAAATATAACTAGCTGCTAAGGGTAATACCAGTTTGATGGTGACAGGAAAAAGTCCTCCAACTTACGAAATAAAGTTTACATACATAAAAGGCTACCAATGATTTATGTTAGTTTCATCAACTCCAATTGACAATAACGTTGCTCTACCTACAATTCAATTATTTTCTCTGGAAGTTGAAGTTCAATTGAATTTATTTATTCATTTTTTTTTTTTTAAATGGAAAGATTCATCCAAATTATTTCATAATTATGCCATGCACCTGTACAATGATAATTGTTCTTAGAAATGGTTTTTACAACCTTCCTAGATTTTGTCTTCAGATTATTTTAAGCTCACCTACTTTTCTAGGCATCCCATGTCTGGTGTGGAGGAGATTTTCTCAAATCCTCTTATAAAACCTTAAAAGTCAAAGTTCAATTCTTTAGATGGTAGGTAACCAGACCAAGTTTTCAAAAACTTCCAATCATAATTGAAAAGCAAACAAGATACATTGATTGAACTATACCCCAAATTGACCTCCTTCCAAATTGTATACTTAGATTAAACACCCATTATTTATTCAATTGTTTCAATTAAGTGGAAACAGCTGCAAAAGATTATCACACACCTGGTTTTCTTTTGTCAGGGTCAGTTTTAATAGAAAAGTTCAATTATCAGATAAATAAATGGTACCAGATGGAGGAAAGTACAGTTCACTCTTCATACAATACAAAACCTTTTATCTTGGTCTTTTATTTATGACTGCTTCAACATTACAGTGTTGTAGTATCAGGTTCTCTTCATGAAGTATAGTTTATATTACAGATATTATTTTAGATAACATTAAGCAAAGGATAAAATTGGAACAATTTAATTAATTGTTAAATTATTGAAATTAATACAGAATTTCCAAGGATTTTCTCTTATTGATTTTAATTCATTTAAAATAAAGTATAGGGGAATGACTGATTGTGATAACTTAATCTGTGATTGTAACAAACAGATTATTTGTATATGCAAATTAATATTATCATTATATATACAGGTTACTGCAGAGAACAACTGCTGTGCCACTAAGAAAGCCTTCATCAGAAAGAGATTCTGCAGTTATACATATATATATGAATAGATTATCGCAGCCTCCAGTTTAATGTTTTCAAATTTATAAAAAAAAATTTTTTTTTAAATCAAGCCCAGCTTAATTGGGAAATGGGAATTACATTTCTATTGTGAACTAGCCATCAAATGGCTAAAAAGAATGCTGGCTTTCTCAGATGCCTTTGACAGTTTCCCAGGTAATTGAAATTTGTTTCTGGAGACCAAAATAAATGGTCCATGATTGACCCCTTTATTGCTGAAGGGAGGGGGGGGCAAAGCAAAAATCCAAAGCAACCTGAAAAGAAAAGTCTGCCTGCTGCAGGGTCAGACTCAACTCTAACTTCTCTTCCATCTAACTTCCTGAAAAAAGTCTGATCAGAATGTTTCGTTTTTCCAATCTATATTCTCTGGATGATGTAATTTCATGGGATTATGATGAAGTCAGGGTCCAGTTCCATATTGTAACTGTACAATAAATTGAACCCCCACTCTAAAGCATGACGTAATGAGTGGAAACTACTCCATTTTGTTTTCTCTAATTTAGCACACAGTGAAAATGCAGAGCTAAAAAGATTATTCCTTCCCTGTACCAGAAATGGAATTTTCAAACATATCTGGGATGGACCAACCAACCTACAGACCTTTTATAGAGATGCATCTAAAGAATTATACATATCTTTTTAGTATAAATTCATTTATTAGAATGAAAAAAGCCCTTGTGTATCTTGGTAAGATGAATTTTATTGATATGTAAGAGTTGTCAGTTTAGCTCGATAAGACACTGGTCAAACAACCAGTTCAGTTGGACAGGATTTCAAGTCAAAATAGGGATAGGTTACTTTTTATATGTGTATTTATTAGAATTAAATAAGCCCTTGTGTATTTATAATATAAATTTTGGTAGGCATGCAAGACTTGTCAATTTAATTCAGTTAGTAAGACTATGAGGCATGACTACCAATCAGATTGTGATTTTAAATCACAGTAGGGGAATGTTAATTTTTACTCACTGAAGTCTGCTGGGTATCATTTATGTTCTTGTTAGAGCAGGAAAAAAAAAATTTAGAGTTGCCATAAACAGAGAGTATATTTCAGTGGATAATATGACACTCAGAGTCGCCAAAGAACACGGCCCGATGGACCAGATACAAAAATAGTGACTAAATAGAGGACAAAAACCATGAAATTTTCACTGAAATTGGAGGCTTTTTCTACCTGAAGGTCCACTTATATGCCAAAATAGGTTTCACCAATTAAGCAATTTCAGATTCGATGAAACCCCAGCACGGAATGGTTGGGTCACATAACATGGCAAGGAATGACTTACCTGTACTTTGATGATTGGAAATATAAATGATATTTTCTTTCTTCTTGAAGAGGCAGTTGACATCTCCATAAAGATGGACCTAGAAAGATTAAATATTCTATTGAAACAGTTTTCATTTGATACATTCCTTTCACACAAGAAAGCATTTTAGAAGGTTTTTATGAATAAAAGAGGAACACAAGTGTATGGATCACTGACGGCTAAAATTGTTCCAAATTCAAGGTTTTTGTAGCATACGAGTTATCTACCTTTGGATAATTCCTCCTGGTTATTTTGACCCCATCTAGGGGCTACCACACACAACTGCGGGTAGAAATCCGGTATAAAATCAAAGAGGCACAAAAATTAACCGTCTTTGTTCTAGCACACTTCTTTCCTTTTGCCTCTACTTCAATTCTATCAATTTAAAGAAATTTCTCTTCTAAAAGTATCTTTTCTAACAAGCATGATTCCATCAAAAACTCACAGCTTTGTGGCCATTTACGATTGTTTTGATATTCCTTAGGAATTACTTCCTTGATAATATACAAACGAAGGTGAATTAAGAACATTTATCTTCACTGTCAGCATCCTCAAGTTTCATTCCCTAAGTTACAAGATCCATCCAAGAACTTTCTATTAGAAATGAAACTTTAGTACCTGCCTTACCTCATGATGTATTTGTAATTCGTTCTTTTACCATAAAGGTTACTTTTTCATTTTTTCTTCTTTGAATTAGATTTACTTTTGTGATTGATGCAAGGGTCATAACTTTTCTCTTGTTGAATTTTATTATACTGGATTGTTTTTTGCTTCAAGAACTAATTAATTGCTGGGACATATACTGCCACGGTATAGGTTTTAAGAAATTACAGAAGGTTCAGTTATTGGTTATTCTACAGAAAAAGAGACATCCACGATCACTTTTCCCCAGAGGGTTAAAGAGATGAATTTGGGGGATGGAGTCAAAAAGACATCTCCATGTTGGTTGTCAGGTAAAGGATTAGAGAGTACCTAAGCTGTGACTCATGCTAAACTGTCACTGTTCGTAGTGACCCACAGGTCCCTAGCCTCTATGAGGTTCCAACTTTCACTACCCCCATCCACCTGTAAGAAGGCCTGATCTAGAGGAGGGCAAATGCCTCATTTGCACCACCAGTAAATGCCCAAGAACACAAGAACAAATGAAAATTTCAGAGAAACAAACAGATATGAATGAGGTTACAATTACAAGATAATAACTGTTATAAGCATTATATAATTTTATTTATTGCAAATGGATAAAAAAAAAAGAATTTTTTTAAATCACAACCACAAACAGCTAATGACTTTCAACAACTCTTGTTTCTTCAATGATTTAATTAAAAACATCAAGTTCAAATACTTTTGGGGTGGTAGTACTGATTCCTGTCCTGAAGACCCCACATTGAAAAAAAAAAAAATGAGACGTAATTTTAGCAAGACAGTTCCATAATATCAGCCTATAGTTTTGGCAGTTTGAGAACAATCATTCCAATTAAATAAAACCCTTCAAATAAATAAATTACTCCTATTCAAAGTTTTCAAATCTTCAAACTTTGGAGGGCCAGTATCCTAAGTAGGTCGATATCATCCTACAGCACAGTACTAGCTGGACACATGTAAATTCCATGGATGTTGACCTCATTTATTTCTGTTATCAAAGTATACAATTTTGTTCAAGCAATTTATTACCAACAGAATGTACCTATATTAACTATAATCACATGGAAAGACAAATTAAGTTAATATAACTTATGATTATTGATTGCCTTTGTAATCCGTCTTGATTGTAATACTACAACTTAATTTTTAGGCTTCTGACTCGTGAGGAAGGAACAATGAATGAATGTCAAATTATAGTGAAGGTTTCGGTTCCTTTTGCAACCAATCATAAGCGCTCTCTTCCATTCTTACCACTGTTCATTACATTGCAAGAGTGGAGAGGGAGAAGAGAAAGGACAAAAGATATGAGAAGAATTAATAATAATCAGTAAGTATAATGGCCGGACATACAAACAAGCAGAATAATGGATTAATTTATAATTATACTGTCTGAACTAACGTTTACATCTCGGTTGTTATACTCTCAACATTATAGCTGCAATACCCTTTGACCTCTTCCTAGTATTTCATGTTTGGTAATCTGAATTTCAAATCCATCCCTTTATTCAATCTACAAGATGGATCTCATTCTGCTATCCATTCTCATTAATCAACAAGGAAACATTAACCAAGACAAGATATACCATGTCATGAATATCAGAATGAAAATATTCTACACTACATAGCTTGAATATCATTGTCAGTTCAAAATTCCCTGAAGGTTAACTAATACAACAGACAGCAGAAGACCAGAGAATACAACAGTCAAAACGCAATTACAACAACAAAGATGTGGACACAAGCCAGAATAGATTATAGTTTAGAAAACGTGACCATGCAAACTAATATTTACTGGTAGTAAAATGATTTTACTACAAAAATTTAACACTTCAAATGACAGATTGTTTGGGGTTTTTTGGGTTTTTTTCCTTTTCACTGCCCTTATGAATATTTGAAAAATTCACTGCATTTCCCAGCCTCCCGGACACACATGAAAAAAAAAAACAAAAAAAAAAACACAAATGTTAAATTATGGTCTTGGTAGATCCTCTTGACCATATATATATATATATATATATATATATATATATATATATATATATTACTACTAGCCCATTGGCTAATCTACCATACTATACTAAAAATGAGAATGAATTTTATGAATTTTTTTCTTCAATCTATGAATCCATTTAGTATTTTATACTAAAAATGAAACAAGGGTTCAGATTATTATCTAGCATAGATCACCTACCTCTGCGGTTAGTATAGGACTATGAAAAAGTAACCTTCAACCTGTAGCACACAGGGAAATTTTTCAACACTTATTGGGAGGGAGGAGTATAGGGTCTTTGACATCGAGAAATACAACATATGTTTTTGCTAAGTTGAGAATATTCATATGCAGGATATGAGGCAGATAAAAGGAAAAAAAAGCACAAAAAAAAACACACCAATTTGCAAAAGTATCAACCCTTGGAGAAGAACATATTTTGAAAATGAGATTTCGGGCAAAGAGAGGATAAGTTGAAATTGGGGCGGGTAAATAAGTCAAAGATTAAAAGGATTAAGTAGAGACATAAAGTGGCGGGAGAGGGGAAGAAATCCTTATTGATTCACACAGATACAGATCTATGTCAAGAGACAGGGTAAGTCTAAAACATAACCCTTATTCTGACCTTAAAATATCTGACAGATGATATAGAATAAAAGATATTTACAGGTAAGCTAATCTAAAGCCTTTGAAAAATCAAAAAAGTGAATCATTTAACTGAGCAAATGACATATTCAACTATTTAAAATTTCTGTCTGAATTCCTAATATAAAGAATTAAACTGACTACCTGAAAACCCATCCTAGCAGGCAGGAGTAAACTGCTATCCAAAATAAGAAAGAGGATAATACTATAGATAAGCGGTGTAAAATAGCAATTTCTGTTTGAACAGCCTATTTTTTTTTATATATCTTATTTGACAAATTCATTCATTTTCTTGGTCTATTAATTTCAAAATTAAAAGAAAAAAAAAAATTCATCAACAGATTTTTTAACAATGTAATTAATCTTCTGTTTTTCTTTAATTCATTTTTTTAATATTTGCATGCTATTTTTTTCCCCCCCCAAGGGGCTGTCTAAAAGTTAGACATTGACAATTATAAGACTGATGAGTTGCATTGAGCGGTAGTCCTCTAAATACCCAAGCCCAGTATATGTTTTTAGAGTATACATAAAATGAAATGTGTATCCATGTATTTTTGTAGGTGTGTAACACTTTTCTATGAGTGCAGATACTACACTCTACTCTTAGGGCACAAGTGCCAGAAAGCAACACTGATCCTAGGTACAAGTACTGATTCATACATATTTGGTGAGTGCTAAGCTGGTCACTATATGAAAAATGTCGTCATCCCATCATTCAAGTCACGTGTATGCCGTATCCATATTCATTAAGATTATAGGAGAGTCAGAATGATTGTTGGAAATGTTCTGGATTTTCAGATGTCCTCAAAATTGCCTATGTTCCATGTCTTAATTTTACCACCAGAGGATTCCTAACCTTTATCAATTTGATTTATTTATACATGGGTGCTTTCATTTTGATCCGGAAAAAAGATTTTTCATTGAAGATTTTCTGATTATTTTGATTAATTTAATCCTATTGAAATGCATTTTATTTATTTTCTTTCTATAAAAAGATAGAAAGAAAAAAATATTTATCTGACATCTCATTTTTTTCTTCTCTCTCATTGTTTTTTTGCTCAATAGTTGTTTTTTTTTATCTACCGTGTCCTCTTAGAGTAGCTATTCCAGAGCTGGATAATTAAGTTTGTGAAAGCAATAATATCCTTTTCAGTGGTTATCAATGAAAATTTTTTTTTAAACTTTAATTTTTAAACTGATTTTTTGTTTTATGCCAGTAAATTGCATGAAATTGAAAAAAAGATGTTTGAAATAAAACAGTAATTATTTCACTTGAATCAAATATACCTGAAGGTGATCTGACAAGTATTGCTAAGCTTCCTTTTGGAGTTATAATCTCTTTTGAAGTTAAGCTGTTTAAACAAAACATATATAGTTCAGTTTTACAATTGCCACAGACTTCAATAACAGGAATTACACCTTCATAAATCATTACAAAATAATGAAAATGAACAATTCCTTTTCAAGTCAAGCAATTTCATTGATTGTCAAAAAAAAAAGGGGGGGGGGGTCAAAGCATCATCACCAGTAATGGATAAATAATCAAAAGACTTTCTTTCCAGAACATAAACAATAGTTATGAATAGGACTCAGATTCACAGTGACAGTCAATAATTTCAAGTTTTCAATGGAGGGGGGGGGGTCAAAATTCTTCTGATCAACCAAGAAGAGATTGACAAAGAAACAAATTTTCCATTTTTTTTTTTAAAGCACACAGATCCTTCAAAATAGTACTTTACAATATAAAAGAATTCTCTTAACCAGCTATTGTGACAAAATAAAGCTCAGATTTTGCAAAATTATTTCTTAACTTTTCAGCACCCCGTGTATGCATTGGAAAGTCCATCAGCAACCACATCAAATCTTTGTCCTACCATTTTCGGATATCGAAGAATATGAAAGTGTTGATCAACTGCCCAGACGGTCAAATGAGGACATGAAAATAAGCAATTGGAGGACATTAAAAAAAATTTTTTTTAAAAATCAAACATTTCCAACAACTATTCCGACACTTCTATAACAGTAATAAATATTGTTATTGCATACACAGAGGTGACACGTGGCACCCGCAGGTCACACAATCAGGGTAAGCTCTAGAGGCGCAATACAACCGAGAAACCCTGAAAAATCTAAACGATAACCTTCTAAAAATTTTGCAGGTTGGCACAGTTGGGTGTAGCACCACCACTACATACACCTGACCTAAATAGATACACCTGACCTAATTAGATATAAATGGATGAGGAAGGGGGGGTTATATCTAGCACACGCTTTGAGTGTAAAGCTCTCGAAGTGGGTTTTATCTTTTTACGATTCTGATTGGCCGCTTCCATCAGAGGAAATCAACATAAGATGCATTCATCTGATAACATTTATGAAATTTATTGAAAAAGTTAGCCTTCGTCACAAAACTGTACATGCAATATGTGTGGAGCTGTGAATGTCAGAGGTAGGATAGAGCATAAATCTTGGAGGTAGGACAATGCATAAAATGGAGTCAAATTTCAAAACTATTGGAGATACAGACCAAATATTTTGGATTTCTCAATAAGTTTGGGATAAGACCACCTGTGATTTTTTCCAGAGGAATCTGAATGGGACACCTGGAGAAAATTCCTAAAAATCTAGGGATTTGATATGAAAGGCTCAAGAAAGTTCCAAGTTTCTAACAAGCGCAAATTTTTCACTGGAAAATTTCCAAAGCTTCCTGAACAAGCGCAAAGCAAGTAAAAAAAACCCTCCAGTTTAGCAGATGAAAATTTCCTGCATGCATGCATGCATGTACACAGACCCAAATGCTTTTAGTTAAAACTCACCAAATCCACACACATTTTTAATATATCTTGAAGGACTTTTTTTTTAATTTTATGAAAAAATTTATCTCCAAGTTTTAATGAGGGGGTTTATTTACAATGTAATAATCAGCATGGATTTTTATTTTCTTTTTTACAAAAATTATGAGGAGATAACATTATTCATTCTGCATCAATTATGAACGGCCAAGTTTAATCTTATTCAAGTCAACCAAAATATTTTTAGATTCTCCGAAGTTTTAATTTCTCAATTTTGGTTAAGATTTTCTTTAATTTATCACTTCATGCTTGGGTATGCAACTGTTCAGTTGCACTTATAGTTGATTTTTAAATCTTTTTTTTAACCTTCAAATATTGAAGTACAAATTAGTTATTATATAACATTATGGGTAGATAAAAATAAATAAATTAAGCATCATTGTCAAGTGCTATCATTACTTTTATTTGAACTAGGATATAAAAAAAAAACAGTATTCTAAAATTTCCCCACATCAATTACTCAATTATGTTGGAGGTATAATAATTTAAAATTTCTGAACAAATCAGGTTAAGTTTACTTTCGAAAAGTTACCAGGGGTAAACAAGACGTAAAAGGTTGCGAACTTTCGCACTGGGGCTAATTATGTTGAAAACAAGAAAATAGTTCACAATAGAAGAAAGAAAAAAAGAAGGAGGAGGGTTCATTTTGAATCCGGTCAAGAACTTCAAAGACTTCAGTTGATAATTTGTGGAAGTGGGAGGAAGAATGCCTTCAAGACCCACACTCCCTTTACAAGGAATGATTATTATGGGGATTTTTTCTTTTTTTTTTTTTTTTAGAAATAAAAATTTATTTTTCTTCAAGCGAAATATTGAAGTAGGGATTCGGAATAATGATAACAGTGGTCAAATTGGACACATTCCAACTACATCCTGCAGATTTTTCTTTTTCTTTTCGAAATTCAGACGATAAAAGACTCGCAGTCTTCATTTCAAAAACACGTTTCTACTTAACCCTGATTTCAAGTCGTTTTGTGTTCGTTCATATTTCTGTAGCAGTTTTTTTCTTTTATTTTCTGTTCTTTCCCCCTTCATTCCCTGAACGGTCACCGCTCGGCCACTTTCTCGAGCCCTTTTGATATGGAATGACTCATACAAGAGAAAGAGAGAAGACACACATCTATACATACACAATGCAGAACCTTAGATAGTGTGCAAATGGTAGTATCTCCAAAAGCCAAAAAGAATTATCTAGCAAGTGATGCTTGATGAAATGTCAACAATTTAATGAATCAAGATCTCTATTAAATGACCCATAAACATCTTTCCACCCATTATCAAATAATAAGACAAACCTTGTTCACTATAGGTGCAACCATTTTTTTTAATATAGTTTATCTATTTCACCCCCCACCCCACCCATCCCCAGCAAACACCATAAAACCCAGAGACTGATATGTTGAATCATTCTATACACTTGTACAGGTCACCATATTCAAGTGTCAACATTAAGATTCCTTAGCAGGTACAATTTTCATCGGAATCCCATGTGACACCATTTTACTTGGTTACCACACATGCTCTCGCCATATCAACAGTACATTGCCATTATTCACTTAAATGGGAGACAAAATTGGCAGATAGAATTCAAATTTTAGACAAGGCTGTGGGGAAGGCATGAATCCATTCATCCCTCACCCTTGTGATGGGTAAATAGCAGGACATAACCCGGCAGCCCTGTAAGGCAGACAAATCTTAGGTGTGGGGCTAGCAACTTCACCTCATAAAAATCTTGTTACTTAAACCACCATGAGGGCCCCATAAACAAAATTAAAAAAAAGAAGATAAAGAGGATATCATTGATTTTAAAAGTAATGTAGTGATTACTAGCAAATTAAGAAGCAATCTCCTGAAGAGGAAAGGGCTTGCATGCCTGAAAAAGCGGCATTCAAAAAAAAATAAAATAAAATAAAGATAAATCCTGTCTTATCTACACTTGACCTTGTAAAGGAGGTTAACTTGTTATTGTGGTAGCCATCAGACAGGCCCCCATGTGTATAAAACCATTACCATCAATTATTCTAACCCTGGAGAGAAGCCGCAGTAGTTGGCAATAATCCAGTTTGAATTTCGCCCAAATCATAATCACTTCTTCCCTTGACTTTGTTGATGATCCACTTTACATGGTCCACCCAAAAACGGAAAAGAGATTTTTTTTGCAGTAATAACAATAGAAAGAGAAGAAAAAAATAGATATTGGATTAATTGATGTTAATCCACTTGTGATATCAGGGAATAACGAGAAAAAATATACTTAGAAAGATACATACTTTTCATTTTTTTTGCCTTAAATCAGCCGTTAAATATACAGGTTTATGCCATTTCCTACATAAGAGTCATACAGATAAAGTCGTTCATTAGTTACATATAATCTTATCAAATGGCTATGGTTACCATAATCAGTCAGTCAGACACTATTTAAAATGAATTGAAAATATCAATTTTTATAAAGTAAAGTTGTTTATAACAATGAATATAGTAGATGTGCACAAGAGTTCCCGGTAAAAACGGGTCATCAACTGTGTATTCAGTCAGTGAGCTATGGATATGAAATATGTACCTTTTTCACAAAATGATATGTCAGTTGATAAGATGTCAATGCGATGTGTTTTTGACCTGTGGATTAGACAGCTGAATCAAATCTTCCATCATGTTTATGCGGACAGAGAACTGTCAATATTGTCACATGCTCAAACACACTTCTACATCTTATGTGTAATGAAATCATTTTCAATGCTTCCTTGAAAGAAAAACCAAGAGGATATTGTTGATTTTACAAGTAATGTATTGACTGCTAGCAAATCAGATGATTAAGAAGCAATATCCTGAAGAGGAAAGGGCTTGCGTGCCTGAAAGAGCGACATTTAAAATAGCCCCAAAGGTCTCACATGAGCAGGAGAAGGAACTGGTTTCTTTGTAATAAAGAGATTTCAACCAGAGGCATAGCAGGGGGCTTTAGGACACCAGTAAGGGGCTGGGCTCCTCTAGGGGCACCCCCAAAAATTAGTGAGATTTGTCAATAGAAATACAGTCAGTGAACTAGTTTTCACAAAGCTTTTGGGCCCCCAACAATTGAGGATCCAAGGGCGTTTTCAATCACCTCTGATTTTGACAGACTGAAGAAGGAAAAAAACCCATTTTCTCAGTTGTAATCAAGATTGTCAAAATTGAGAGAACCAATTGAATACAATATCAACTAAAAAGAAGCATAGCCAACACATACCTCTGCAAACACCATTAAATCAGTTCAGATATTGTAGGGATGAATGGACGGGGGACACAAGTCAACAATAGTAAAAATAAAATACAAAATCTACTTTTACCTAGTTTTAGATTCACAGAAGAAATATTCAAGATGCTGAAAAAAATGAGTATATATTTTCAGGACCCTTGAAAATTCCAGAGTTGACAACTAAAACATCATTTTTATTCTTGTATTTCTTATCGAATCGCAAGAAAGAATTTTTGAAGGCAGAAACTTGAATAATCAAGCATCAAAATCAAAGCAGATTACAAATTAGAAAAAAAAAAAAAAAAAAAATTTAATCAGGGCTAAAATTCATTTAACAAACCAGAGTAATTTTTTTTATGAAAATTACTTTTTCCCCACCACCACCACTATCATAGATATTTTATTCCTAAAAATTATATAAATTGAAATATTACTTATTTGATTAAGAATATTCCTTACTCTATTGAGAAAGCAAGAGGAGAAAAAAAGTTGGGTAGTTTAATAAAAGAGTAGAAAGAGAAGAAAAGGCAGAAAAGAGAGGTAGGTAGTTTACTGAGAGGGGTAGGAAAATTTCTGCCTATAAAAGTAATCCAAGTAGAACGTTGAGATCAAATAATGGACCTGTAATAAAGATTGGAGGGGGTAAAGGAGAAGAGAAAGACATACAACAAGAGCAGAGGCAGGAGATAATGGATAATCTTACAATGCTTGCCAAAAGGGTTTTATCATGCCACCTGAGATATAGAAAAATAATATAACACAAACATTGGTAACACCAGTCTACACCAACATAGTAGTAATTCTAAGAGTACCAAATTATTAGGTAACCACTGCTAAAGTATTAAAATATATGTACAGTAACAAAACTGCTCAACAAGGATCATCAAACAGTTGGAGACCCTAGTGTATCACATCCAACATCAGATAACAGCAAATCCAGGATAAGTGTATTGAAGAAAAAAAAAAAAAAAAAAAGTCTCGAGTGGTAAAACTATATTCAAGGAGATTGATCAATTTAACTTCTCCAAATCATCTTAATGCCAAATTCTGTCTTATTATAAAATGTGTCAAGGCTGATATTCGATCGCCTTTGAAACCTACACACAAGGTGAAACATCTGAAATGGTCTAGACAGTATTTGAAAATTGACTTCAATGTCATTTTACTGACAAGTGCCGAGCTAATCATGATAAACCAGGAGGAGTACAGGTGGTATTGCAAAGGAAGAAATATATCCTGTACGGCTAACCATCAGCAAGGTGAGGAGGAGTTGTGTTTTCAGCTGGAATCGCAGGAGACAAGTTAGTTGTACCCTGGCATGTATCACATACGATAAGAATGACTCCCCCAGCCTATATTGAATTTTTGACAAGGAATTTTCAGCCTTGGTTTATGAACAAGTCTCTCGGCCTACATACAAAACTTATCTTCTTCCTAGACAATGCCTTTTCAAACAGTGCAGAATTCCCACCAATCCAACTGATGAATACATTAATTTTTAAATGTATCATCAATACATACACCACAGAATTTCTAGAACAAAGTCCTTCAAAAGGAAGGTTAGGGTTATACTTGTACTTTTAAATGCTGTTTTGTAGTAATTATGAATAGTTGGCAAAGCTTGTAACATGTCAGCCATGGGTTGTTGGAAGGGATCACTTCAACAATATATTTGAAACAAGAACCATAAGTTCAACAATGTGTCCAACATCCTCAAGTCCATATCTGTCTATGTGGTTGCCTCAATTACTAGCAACCTACAATTAGTAACAGAAAGGACTTCTTAGTGTAGCAACTATAACAATTAGTGACTTCTATAAATGAAAATACAAACAAAGAACAAAAATGAATGTGATTAAGAATAAACAAACATAAACATTTTCTTAGATATTTACCAAATGTGAAAAGTTTTTGGGTCCCCCCCCCCATTAATTTTGAGAAAATTTGTACTTGTATCAAAAATATAACCTGCATATTGGTATTAAGTAGAAAAAAATGCAAGGGAGAGAAAATCTAGCCTTTGAATTATCATCCCATGTCCTTGGCCATAGACTTTCCCAAGGAACTGAAGAGATGAACAGTGCACTTGATTGATTGACCCAAAGGTCAGAGCTAGATATCATATCAATCTAACTTGAAACAGTCTCAAAAGAACTTCCTCACTCTGTTAGAAAAGAAAATGAGGGGAGGAAGAAAAGACTAGCTTTCAAAAATGACAAAAGAAATGAAGTGGAGCTGTGCATAAGAGAGTTCCCCAAAAAATGATTTCTGAATCCAAAGCTATTCTAAACAAAGTAGTAGTAGCATTGTAGAAGGAGAAAGAGGAAGATCAGACCAAGTTTCATATCAATCCAGCATGATATGGCTGAGATAATTGATATTTAACAAATTACACAGACAGGTAATAATTCAAGTCATGGAGAATGGAATCAACAAACCAAATTCAATCTCCAGCTGGAATAATTTGAGAAAGACACAAACCCACTTCTTTCCCCAGCTATGAATAAATAGTAGGGTAGTTAGAGCCTTTTAGCCCAGTGAGGCTATAAGGCAGTCCATCTGGGGCATGTGGCTAGCACCCAGGTCCCGTAGAAGTCCACAATTGCTACAAATAATGAATAAGACACACACACAAAAAAAAAAAAAAAAAAGAGTTTCCTCCGAATGGAAAAAACAAAAATATCCCGAAAAGGATCAGGTTCAAGCAAATCCATCAAATAAAAGATGGCCACGTTGTTGTCTGGAGAGGATGTGGGGGATCTAAACAACATTCAATCTAAATGGATAAAAATAGGAGGCCTTAATGCTTAGATGAAAGATCCTCCATAAGTCCAGCACAAACCTATCCTTGTATTTTGAACTGCTGCATTCACGTTGCACATACAGACTGATCATGGCCCCAATTCTGAAATCCTTACACACTTTCAGTATGATGGGACATCTCTCTCACAGTATATATGTGTGGTATGGATATATGCAAATATGTATGAGTAGTTTAGTAATTTAGATCTACAGGTAATATGAAGAAGGTAGTACTCCTGAAAAACGTACCAATGCTGTGCACAACCATACCTTCCCTCACTACGAGAAATTACTATCAGTGCTAAGGGCCAGTGAAGCCTTGAGATTACTGATTTACACAAGTTAAAACCAATCTACCATGATATCTTTCCATAAACCAAAAGGTAGTAGGCCTCACTAACTTTGCTTGGCAACCTACCTAGTGATTGCAATTAGATGAAAACATCTTGGTGGTAAGAATAAAATGCAACCTTTTCCATATGGGAACAGATAACAAAAACCAGGTCACATCGGTTATCCATGTGACAACCTGAGGTCACAACCCTCAGAGAGGGACCAACTCCTCCCCAAAATCACAGATAGGTTCCCAGAACCGGGACAACTCCAACACTGGCCTGTCTGATTCACCACACAGCAAGTATCATAAGCAACACACATGAAATGTTCATGCGAGGAGTATAAAATAGTTATGACTGCATTCTACACAGCTTTGAATAATCCAACAGCCTAAACATACACAGAGGTAAAAAAGTGGGTGAAATCACCTGCATCTAAATCGATGTAAATAAACTAGGGAAATGCCTGTAGAGACATTTTCAGAAACAACCCGCCAACAGCAATGGAAATCAATGAAATAAACAACATTGCTAAAAAGCACAAATCAGCAGAAACAAATAGATGAAGCAATGACAGAAGGACCCCCAGCACATATCTGAGATCTGAAGAATTAGAACCAAATGTTAATTGCATAAGACCTGGAAAAGTAGTATCACCAGTAACAACAAAAGATACAAGTGATGAATTTCTAAAATGCAATATAAATAAGATAAACTCAGCAGAAGAGAAATAGTAAGGAAATTGAGTAAAGAAGAAAATCCAAATCTCCAATAAACAATCACTTCCTAAAATTAAAATTTAAAAAAAAAGAAATCTCATAACGATAAAAGTATACAATAGTGCACTGAAAGTACTACAGAGGAAATATCACAAAAAAATACCATAAATATAACTAGTCTAAATAATATAATATACGCTACTGTGTATACAGCAACAAATGACATTGGGTTTAAAATAAAGGAAGAAAAAACAAGTAGGAATAAACAACCAAAGCAGAATGAAAAGATCCAGAAGGAGATAGATTATACACGGGGATAGATATTTATAGTCGATGAGACTAATATTAAGAACTAACTTCGAAAGATGTAGAGAAAATCTGGGCAAACATTTGGAGCAACAGCAAATGTTCAACACAAATGTAGAATGGCTTAAGAGAGAGGATGAAAGAATGAATGGTAAAAAAGATAAAATCCCAAACTTCTGGCTAATCAACCATCTGTCAATTTGAATTTAACAAAACAATGTCCAATGTTATGCTCATCCCACATGAAGTACCTGCGGGGTTAAACAATGGCATCACTTACTGCCTGCTCAAAAGTTGGGAAACAAAAGACACCCCCCCCCAAAAAAAGTATAGCCCTAATTACCTGCTCACAACCACCTAAAAACTCATCACAACATTTCTAACAAATAGAATTTACTCCCACCTTGAAATAACAATATCCTTCCAAGAGAACAAAAAGGTTGTAAAAGAAGTTCTCATGGGTGCAAGGCCAAACCTCAAGTTATTAAAATGATAACCAAGAACTGTCAAGCCAAACACTGTACAGCCTGGATAGATTACCAAAAAGGCATTCGACAGTATAGCACATACTTGGATACTAAAAGTTTGAGTATATAAAATCATACAAACTATAATTGATCTCCTCAATACATAGCTTGATTGTGTGGAACACCAAACTTCTACTCGACCACAATAATGGCAACTCTGAATCCAAGAATGTAGCCATTAACTGTAGCATCTTTCAAGGAAATTCTCATTCATCTTTCCCCTTTAGAGATGATCTTAACAGGACTAATACAAATCTACAAATCCAAACACAAACTGCAAGAAAAGTTGCAAAAAATGTAAAAACTAGCGAAGCAAAAGGGAATATCAATGTTAAAAAAAATAGAATAAAATAAAAATAAAAACCTGGGGAACCAAAAACCCCTGCATGGCCAATACCCACTTCACACCCAAGATGTTGATGTAGGTAATAACCAAACCCATCAACGGTAATGAAATTCCAAGTTAAATACTTAAACAGGATTTCATCCTTGCAGCCCAAGATCAGAGATTTCTGACCAGGAAGTGGTAAGCACATGTTATCAAGAACTGAGCTATCACAGGTTCTGTGATAGCACAGCTAAGACTAATGACCACATATCTGGATGTTCTGTTCCAGCCCTAAATGAAAACATGATAGAGTGGACCAGTACATTGACAGGATAGTCTGCAAGCACCATGCATTGCACATCGGTTTGACCACCACCCAGAACCTGTAACTGAAAGACAAGATGTGACAATATTATAGGATTTCCCAGTACACACAGATCAAACCATTAAAGCCAACCACCCAGATATAGTAATTAAGGACAAGATAGAAGAGAATAGATATAACCGTTCCACTGGACAAAAACATGGCAACCCAAGACTGAACCAATACCTGTAGAGTCTGGGGGGTCATAAAAAAGGGTGTCAACAAATATCTGAGAATACCAGGAGACCCAAACATCTATGAAATACAAAAAATTGTCCACACAGGCACTGCCCATTTAAATATCTTTTTTGTATAAAAATCTTTTATGCAACTATCTACTGTCTCTTATGTAGCCTCTTCTCTTGACCCTCCCCACTTCGTGAAAATAGAAAAAAAAAATTAAAAATGACAATGCCTTTCAAGTAACATCATCGTTGTCGGCCCTAATTTTCTAGCTGTAACTATTCGTAATGAATACAACTAGGCGTTAAAATGAAAAACATGATGATTAATAATAGTAATAATAGCGATAAAAATAATGGTAATTGCTTTCTATCGAAACTAAACTTAGACCGCTTTTCCTCCAGCAGTGAGTTCGATTCTCACCAAGAACTTATTTATTTATTTACTCAATGCTGAACGGAAACTGGCCTGGGTTAAGTTGCAATGATGAAAAAAAAGATTTAGGTACAATACTTCATCTAATGGGATGAAGTTACTATTTTTTTTTTTAAACTTGCACGCACAGATGTAAATTATTAGCTGCCTTAAAGAAGTCGCTTCCCGTGATGGCTAGACTTTTTCACTTTTCATTGCCAGCTAACTATATGGCTAAAAAAAGTTGAGTTGGCTCGAACATTTTCGGATCGCACGTTTGCATTTTCTAAAATATCAAAAAGTTTAAACATCAATTATTAGAGTCTTCGTATGATTTTTCGACGTACTCGACATAGATTAGTACGTTCAAAAATCCATACAAAGGCTCCGTTGAATGATGACAATAAAAAAAGTATACTAATGATCTTCAAATAATATATCTATTAAAATTAGACTCGACTTGGTATTATTTTCCCGTTACTCACTCAACATCAGAAAATTAGTATATCTCTGAATTTTTGAGATGAGGTATTATTATTATTTCTATCGATATTCGGACCATCCTCATCTTGGTTGTCTTTCATACAACGTTTCGGCCGTTGCACTCTACGGCCTTCGTCAGGTATCATCAGGTAAATAACTGCCTTATCAAAGTAGGATTTTAAATGATATTTCATTAGAATAAAATTCAAAGATCCGAAGATTTCAGGAGTCATAACATTTACAGCTGTAAAGTTAGTGGGAAATGAAAATCTTTAAATTCAGCCATTTTTAGCCATTCTTAACCACCAAGGGAGGCAACTTGGTTATTTACGGCAGCCAATTGGCATCTGTGTGTTTCACCTTAGATTAGTTATTAAACACCAATTTGAAAACATTTAAACATTCTGCATAATATTTTCAAAAGAAGAAAAAGAGAAAAAGTAGAAAAAAAATACTGTTTTAACAGCACAAATAAATGAACATTTTAATAAAATCAAGCGGTTCTCCTGATCAAACGAAATAAGGTGAAAAATAAGAAAGAATGAACATGAAGACATTATCATTTCTTTACGAAAGAAAAGGGGAAATTTTTTAAATAAAACAAACAAGGGTTTCTCATTTCAACAAAGGTTCGTAAAAACACAGGAGAAATTACAGGTCACTTTTTAGGAAGTGAAAATAAGAATTGACGGATTTTTTCCACTTATATTTTACTTACATTATGAGTAGTAATTTAATAAAAGTAAATGTTGACAATTTTTTTCATTTAAATATTTTTGACTAGATAAATCGAAATATCAGTTGACATCAATTTATTTTCAATTTCCCAAGTTCTAACTTTTTGCAACTCACCAAGAATTAATCCATTCTTATATCTTGCTTTTTAGAGTTTGAATTAGGTTTCCATAAAAAGTCTGGCAATATTTCGACAAATTTGAAGAAATATGCCTACCCAAATGAAAGAAAAATAAATTCCGTTTTGTTTCACTCTGTGCTTTAAGATTTGTTCGTTCTATGAAGCAAAATGAAAAAAATACATTGTCTCTCCACTCTTTATTAATGCCTTACATTTGTTTCAATCTTCTTTTTTTTTCGTTTATGTAAAAAAAACAAAAACCGGCTTTACACGAGAAAAAAAAGATTGTTTTAATTCAACATGTTTTTCAACAGGAATCAGAAATAACTTCAAATATATCAAAGTAAAGGTTGCTTTTAAATGAGAAACCTGGAAACTTGGATTTTATTTATTGAAAAGTTGCACAATTTTAAAGAGTAAAAAAAATCCTTATATTCATTTTCAGCGCTAATTACGCTATAAGTAATTGACTTGAATATTTCGATTCATCTCCTCATTGAACCCATGTGAGCAAGAGAGACTTTTACCTGCATTGCGACTGTAGAGATACTTATTCCCCCCCCCCTTCTAACATTCATTACTTATTTATATTAGTGTATTTTATTTTAATATTCGGCTCAAGGGAAAGAAGTTTAAATATCGGATCCTGTTGAAAGTTCTTGAATAAATAATCAAGGTTTATCTTTCCAATATGAAACAAAATATGCAAGTAGTATTTTACAAGTTTTTATTTTAGAAGAATCCTTTTTTCTTCAATGTTATAAAGCTTAGGAAGTTTTTTTTTAAAATGAACTAGAAATTATTTAATTCCTTATGCTCGTAGTTATTTTCCTAGAGTTTTTCAAAATTCCAGTCTGATTTTTCATTCTATCAATTAAAATAGAGTTTTAAAAAGGTGGGACATGAAATGAGATAATTTAAAACAAAAATAATCAAATATTATTCTAATCCCATTAAGTTAAATTATCACTTAATCATTTTAGATAAATTTTCAGAAGATTTTTATGACTTTTTTCGCTACATCTTGATTTCTATATGAAAGATAAGGAAAGGAAATGAGGAAGTGTGACAAAATGAAATTTCAAGTAAATAAATGTTTTACCTCTGTGCCTGAGTAAGTCTCAAAGAAAAAAAGGACGAGTCTTTGGTAAATAGACCAAAGGGTATCATCTCCTTGTTGGTAGATTCGGTGGGGCAGGGCAGCACTGAACAATCTCCAAGCACCCCACACGGCAAGGTAACACGGGGCTGTCCCTACAATCACGAAACCGGGAACAATCCATCTAAAATGCTGCAGATTCACTACAACGGACATCATCGTGAGGGGTTTCAAGTTCCTTCTTCTTTCTCTTCTTTCTTTTTTTAATAATATTGATGAAGAGAGTGATGCGGCTGTGGTGATGACGATGGCCACCGCACCACATCACAAAATGCAGTCGCAATAAATAAAAATGCGGGGCTTACATGAGGGTGAAATGAATTTACTGAGCCACGGTTGCAGAGAGAACTGGATTGCTTTTTTTTTCAAATAAGGGTCGCACCAAAAGAAGAGAGAAAATAACGCGCGATTGGTCTTTCTGTCTGGGATTATGCTTCTCTTTGTTTCTTTCTTTCTCTCTCTCTCTCTCTCTCTCACTCTGTCTCTCTGGAAACAAAGAAAGATAGAGAGAATAGAAGCTCCGCGAGGGAGGAAAGTGAATGAGAAACGGGTGTGACCTTTGAAATGCTTTAGGGTGGTGGGGTAGAAAGCATGGAATTAGAGAAGTGGACAAGGGGAGATAAGCAATGAGGTTTATTATTTTACTTGGCTCATATTGTTCAGACATTTTAAAAAATTATTTTTTATTTTCAATTTTCAAAGACATCTCATTTTTCAAATGATTTTCAACTTGACTTACGTTGTTTAAAGATATTTTTAAAAAGAATCTGTTTTACCTTGACTCATATTTCTCACAGACAGCTAGTAGTACTGCATTATTTCACATCTAATACTCCAATAACTGTGGTCCCAAATTACCTAGCCCTGCTCTAATTCCAACATGAAACAACAGTAATGTTGGAGTTTGGGATGTGAAAATAAGGTAATACTTCTAGTTCTGTAAACCACACTATTGATCTGGTACCTAGCTTCAAATTCTGTTTGAAATAATACCAATAAATACCAAATATTATGATGATGATGATGATGATTACATAGCAGGCCAACATCATCAAACACATTAACACAGGATCCACCTTTTCCTTAACATCTAATTATTAATGTTAGTAATAATAATAACAACAACTATCAAATATCAAAAAAAGACAGGTCCAGTTAATCACTCAAAAGAAACCATTAGTTGACCAACATATTTCTGCTGCAAGATGTGATGGGGTTGATCATTTGAAAAATTAGAAAAAAGGGTGATCAATGAATAAGTTACTTCTCTCGCTTGGATCACTAAAAAGTCTGAATTATCTAAAACAAGCATGAATGCTGCCAGACACAAACTGATGGATCAATTTAGCATCAACTTAAATTGTAAATTGAGCTTCCAACTAAAAACTTACTTTTGGGGGTGAATTTTCAAAAAACAAAAAAAACGTTTTATCTAGACTACAGGAGTAAATGTTTGAATTTTCAGCCTTCTTATTCCTTGTATGCATGACACGTACAAACATACATACACAGCCAAACAGAAAAATTGAATAAACCTATTTGACAGTTTCT
This sequence comes from Thysanoteuthis rhombus, assembly GCA_963457665.1. NCBI lineage: Eukaryota > Metazoa > Mollusca > Cephalopoda > Oegopsida > Thysanoteuthidae > Thysanoteuthis > Thysanoteuthis major. The sequence continues at coordinate 61,041,063 of OY735210.1, read as the reverse complement.
AGAATAAAAACAAAAAAACTAAATTATAAGAAGAATATATTCCCTGACAAGACAAAAAAATTAACCAATAAAAGTTTTTAAAGCTTAGAGATTTCACAAATATTCATATATTTTAATGATTAAACAAGTACTTGTGGGCATGGCAACAAATTCTAATTCCATAAGTTGTTCTGACTAACATCCTTATCTTTTTTGAAATCATGAAAATGGTTTGTTTCACATAAAAGATATTTGGTTTTAATTTAAATATCAAAGCTGATATGTATCATTGAAATGGACTAATTAAGATTGTGTGCCAGAAAATAACATTTAAGTAAGTCATGCTCTTGCACCTGACTACAGCTTAGTCTCCTCATGTCACATTACTATTTACTCAGCCCGCTTGCAAGATGTGCAGTAGACTTAGATGCAACAAGCACCTGAATGGTCATCACTCAATTCACACTGCATTGAGATGGATTTATGCATTTCCCAAGGGCATTGGTACAATGTGAACATAAATTGTTCCAGCCAAAATTTTTAACTCGGCTGACTGAGTCCATTGTCTGTGCTGACTACAGCTTAGTCTCCTCATGTCACATTACTATTTACTCAGCCCGCTTGCAAGATGTGCAGTAGACTTAGATGCAACAAGCACCTGAATGGTCATCACTCAATTCACACTGCATTGAGATGGATTTATGCATTTCCCAAGGGCATTGGTACAATGTGAACATAAATTGTTCCAGCCAAAATTTTTAACTCGGCTAACTGAGTCCATTGTCTGTGCTGTTACACGCTCACCCTTTCCATACCTCCAGTATTCAATTTAGATTAATTATATCAGACTGACTGGACCAACAGAGATATCATCATTGCTCTGGCGTAAAGGTGAAGTTTCTGTCTCTTAAGAGACAATTCCCTTAGGAATATGACTGGCTGGTGACAAAGTCTCGGTTTCCTTTGCATCAGTTTAATGATCCTTGCAAGTTCCAAGTCTGGTCAAGACCAGGACTTTATTCCTACAAGTTTTTTGTGACCACACCCTTGGCACGATTCAAGTTGACATAGGGATATGTTCACCCTAATCACACAGGAATTGAACCCGGGACTTTCTGCATGTAAAGTAGATGTGCTAACCAGTACCTGTACGGACAATTAAAGTATATAATTTTGTTAAAGTAATTTATTACCTATGACATGTATCTATATTTGATATGATGACATGAAAAGACAAATGGAACAAATATATCTGCAGCTATCATCATTAATTACTTGTGCTGTCTTTATTCCTGAGGTCAAATATTGCTTAATTTAACATAAATTTTAGGCTTCATAGTTGTGCGGGAGGAGTTTGCTCCCATTCAAGCATAAGCAACCTCTTCCATTCTTACCTATGTTAATTACTTTGCAAGAGTTTCTTGGAAGGGAGAAGAGAAGGAAATGAAGAAAATTTCAATTGTCATAAGATACAATGCTTTAATTCCAGTCTACAGCGGTTGAAGTCCTGGCCTTCTTTACACAAACATCTAAAGGAAAAATGAAAGATCAAATAAACATTATTCATATTGTTTATCACTATACCACTCATTCCAACAAACAAGAAGGAAGCTTCTTTGATTTTGAAACTGTTGAAGCTTTTTTGATTTTAAAACTGTAAAAGCTTTTTTGATTTTGAAACTGTTGAAGCTTTTTTGATTTTGAAACTGTAAAAGCTTTTCTGATTTTGAAACTATAAAAGCTTCTTTGATTTTGAAACAGTTGAAGCTTTTTTGATTTTGAAACTGTGAAAGATTTTGATTTTGAAATTGTGGGAGCTTTTTTGATTTTGAAACTGTAAAAGCTTTTTTGATTTTGAAACTGTAAAAGCTTTTTTGATTTTGAAACTGTTGAAGCTTTTTTGATTTTGGAACTGTAAAAGTTTTTTTTTCGATTTTGAAACTGTTGAATTTTTTTTTCATTTTGGAACCGTGAAAGATTTTTTGATTTTGAAACTGCAAAAGCTTCTTTTATTTTGAAAGTATTGGAGCTTTTTTGATTTTGAAACTTTAAAAACTTTTTTTGATAAAGAAACTGTGAAAGCTTCTTTGATTTTGAAACTGTTAAAACTTTTTGATTTTAAAACTGTTGAAGCTTTTTTGGTTTAGAAATTGTTGAATTCATAGAGAAATGCTGGATGATGAACTGTCCTATTCAAACTTTTTAGGACATTTTTGCAATATGATACAGAAAAAAATTAACATAACCTTTTGAAGACTAACTCTGTTGAGGCACTTGGAGATGCAGGTGGCTAACCGGTTAGCAGCACGGGAAATGGAATTGGTTAGCTGAGTTCAAAGTCTGACTAAGACAATCTGCACTGATTTCACACTAATGCCTTTAGGATATGAATCCATCTTCTCCCCCCTACAGGTGAAGTTCATGATACCATTACTGATGATTGTCATCTCTTAATCAGTTTTCACACATTGCAAACCCTCTTACTTTACCCATGTTCAAGTCGAACTGCCTTACAAGGCTTGCTATTTACCCACAGCTAAGGAGAGACCTGGAAAGTGTATGTAAGTAGCCTTGGCATAACTCATATTCAGTAACCATTTACAATGTCCTCCAAGAGAGAGGTCCTTAATGTCTGAATTAAAATGACCCAGTAGATTTCTTAAAGAGATCTAATTGAAATATACATCCCAGCTGTCATAGAAACCTTGGGATATATATCCTAGGAGTCTCAAATGTTTAAGTTCACTGACTAGAGAGGAACTTCCCAAGTCTTTTTAAAAGGGAAGAATAAATAAAAAATTTCATTTTTTGTTTATATTTTATGATTATTTATGTATTTCTGGCTTATAATTCTTATATTCTCATTGAAACCTTGGGATATAAATGTCCCACGAGTCTTGAAAGGGTTAGGGAACATATATTTGAAGAAAAGACTATCAAAAAAGTCAAGAAGGAAAATAACTTCTGAATGAAAAAAGGTGTCCAGACTAAAAGCTATAAAACTTTGCAAAGGATAAGAGCCCACTTAGAAAATTGTTTTTTTAATTTTTAATTTTTGTACATAAGTTAGGCGATAAATGTGACCCACGTTGGCCTCGTAGGGATTTCATCAGACATACATAATGACCTCCGACTCAACTGTTTATGTTTACGTGGGTGCCCTAAAAAAGCTGACAAAGAATGTCGCATGAGAACTGGATGTAACATTACTATTCTGAGTCAGTCTGTCACTTTATTGGAATTTATTTGTCATGCTTGTAAAATCTGTAATTGACCCATCTCAAAATGTTCAGGGATTAAAATTAAAAACTCTTTCATCTGTCAAAATTTGGCCAAAAATGAGTCCTAAAGAAATCATGTGACCAATCAGCAGCAGCTAGTGCCAAATTCAAACTTGGTCTCTTTTTCTAACTGATGTGAAAGCAAGCAGACATTCCTGTCAGGGGCAGGCAAACTGGCCTATCACCTTTGTCAATATGAGCAGAAAAAATCAGCTCCCGAAAAAACTAAAAAAAGTACTTGGTGGGTCCTACTACAATACAAAACCAGTCTTTCCCATATGAAACACATTGGTTTGACACCATAACTACTTTCACAAGATATAATTTTGTACACCATTCAAGAAACAGCTTTTTTGAAGGCCTCCTGAATTCATTTTCACAAGACCTTCAAATACCAGTTTCAAACCAAATAAATAAATGAACTTCATTAACCAAAATTACCACACTTCAGGTTATCTGGAATTCTGCTTCAACCAGATTAGTCCCCACGAACTGTACTACATTTCACACATACTGAAACAGTTTCTTTCTCTTTTATTAAAGATTGCATAAATTTGAAATTTTTTAAATTGTTGTGTTGTCTGTTCTTTTCATCAATTTTTTTTTGGGGGGGGGTAAGTTTGAAGCTGAAACTGTTATAATGTTTCAAGAAGCTTTTAAAGAAGGAGCTTTCAAGGAAGAAGCTTTCAAGGAAGGAGCTTTAGGTAAAACACAAGTATATAAGTGGTATTTGTGTTTCAAACGGGCTGAAAAGTCATGTGAAGACCAACCACAATCTGACTAACCTTCAAAAAGCTGAAATGTCATTTTCATGTAGCCACCTTGTATTTGTCCCAGGAGTCTTGAAAGGGATCATGAACATATTTGAAAAACAAACTATCAGAAGAATCAAGAAAGATAAAACTTTATTCAAAATGAAAAGATGCTCAGATTCAACAAGAACGAATCTAGGACTCTTAGCAGATGGGGTCCAAATGGAAAAATTTGTCTCAAATACATGAATATCACCTATGTACAAGTCGCCCCAAATTTTGTGTGGAAAAACTTATTTAAAAACAAATCGACTCACACACATTCATATGTGGTGATCAGTTTAATAAAACATCTGATATCTTAAAAAATTCCCAATTAATTGTTTGGTTGATTATTAATAGAAAAATATTTATATTACTTATATTAAATGAAATACAAAATAGTACATCTTGATTTTTAAGGTTGATTTATGATTACTCGGGGCTTTTTATGTGTTTTATTTGTAAATTTTCTCCATCTTAATATTTCTTAAAACTTTTCATTGCCCAAGCAGACCCCCTGAACCCCTCTCTGGATCTAAGCCTGTTAAATAATAGTAGGTGATAAATCAACTTTGTGACACACCTTGGTCTTGGGAGGACTGACACCCGTAATGACTGTTTTATCTGGGCTAGGATGAAAAGAAAGTCAAGCCCAAGTGACGGTTAAATATTGGCTGCAAATAATATGAGGAAAAGATGAAGTTGACATGTGCAAACAGTACAAAAATATTTATTAAATTGTGTAGAATGACCGTTACAGACAATCTAATAATGCACTTCAACAGAAGTTAAAAGCAACAACAACAATACTATCATCATAAACATCATGATAATATCATGTTACATAACATCTCCTTAACAAAGAGAATAAAATTTTTTCTCTATTTTATTTGGTTGACCCAACATTTATTTTCAACAGAAAATCCTTTTTTTCTGAAAGTCAGAAAAGTCTTATTTTCTTTTTAGGAGTATAAGATTGTCTTCTCTCCCTTACCTTCAATGTTTATATTTAATGACTTTTTTAATATTTTTATTACACTTGTGAAGTATTTGAAATGTCTGGGTTTCAAAATTATTCTTACATCTCTGTTTTTTTCAGTTCTTTTTCCCTTAGAGTTCATTTTGTCTACCTCAGTAGCATGGACAATACATGGTTTATCTTTTACAAATGGTTGATTTTCAAGTCTTGTAAACCTAATGTCTTCTATTTCTTCAGAAATATCTAGCCAAATTTTTTCTCTAAATGATCTTTTCTTAATGTCCACTGAAGTAATTATTCCTTTACTATTCCAACATTTTTCTTGATCAGTTTTGATTTGGACACTGTTTCCTTGTTTTAAGTTTGGTAAGTTCCTTGATCATGTAATTTGCTCAAATTCTTAATCATTCTGGCTTTTCTAAGTCTTTTTTCCTGATCAATTCCATTCCAGGTCATTTTGGTTTTAAATCTTCCAGATTTATAAGTAACATGGATCTTTTTTTTCTACCCATAATATGCTATTAAAGTTTCGAAAATATCTTGTTGTTTCAAAATTCTTTTCTCTATCTTGACAGCACTGTCTGCTTCACCATTTGCTTTGAGGTAGTGAGGACTTGACGTAGTATAAACAAAATCATACTTATATGCTAATTCTTTAAAAAGCATAGCTTGAAAATTGGTCTCCATTGTCACTTATGATTTCATACTGTATTCTCTAGAGAACAGAAGCTTCTGTAACATTCCAATGACACAAGCGCTAGTCACAGGGTTGATTTTTGCCATTTTAAAAAATAATCAATGACAACAATGTATTGGCATCTTTTATGAGAATAGATGGCCATACCCATTATTTGCTCTGGTCCTTCCAGAATCGGTGTAACTATAAGTTTCTCTTTCACATTTATTGGTTTAATAATAAGGTAAAATGTACACTTCTTTATATATTTTCTCAGTTCCTGAGATATTCCAGGCCACCATACCAAACCTTTCATTCTTTCATGACATTTGTTCATCTCAAAGTGACCGTTATACTGAGTTCTTCATATTTCAGGTCTGAGTTCTTCCAGAATTAAGATTCTATCCTGGAACCACGGTAAAATATTGCGGACAGAAAATGAATTTCAACTTGGGAAAAATGGCCTCATGCCTTCCTTTAGTCTTTTTCCTTTATCGGTTCATCAGTTTAATCTAAAGTGCATTACCTCTTGTAAGGTCTTTTTCTCGCTTGTCACCTTTTTTATTTCATTTAATCTCTTATCAGATGCTGGTTTGGTTTTTGCCACAGAGTCTATTGATAATTCGACTTTCCTGCTAGTATTACCCTCAGTCACTGGTAGAGAACTTCTTGATAGGATATCAGGTACAACTAATGTCTTTCCAGGACATGCACCGTAATTGCATTATATATCCTGTGTCTCATTGGAAGTCTTTGACATTTTAATGCTTTCTTATTCAAATTGCGTGAGTTAATCAATGGCACAAATGGTTTGTGAGAAATTTGAAAGATCCAAGTTTTGCAACATATCTATCAAATTTTTTCTATGTCCATACAGCTGCTAAACATTCTTTTTCAATTTGAGCCTATTCCTTTCCTGCACTATTGAGTGTACGACAGGCAAATGCTGCGGCTCCAAGACCAAAACTGCTTGCATCTGTGCTGATCACCATTGGTTTTGTTTGATCGTAAAAAGACGAAACTGATGTTTGTGTTAATAAAAAATTTTTACTTCTTTAAATGCTTTATCTTGTAGATGATCCTACAACCATATAGTATCCTTTTTCAAAAGTTCCAGCATTGGTCAAATTATTTCTGATAGGTATAGTAAAAATCTTCCCAAGTGCCTTATCATGCCCATAGTATGTTAGACATGTAGGGGTAGGGACTTCCAGTATTGCCCTTAGTCTTTCCTGACAGAGTTGAACACCATCTCCAGCTATTACATATCCAAAGTACTTTAATTGGATTTTTCTCAATTTGCATTTTTCTTGTTCATTTTATAATAAATCAAAAAGTCATCAATGATTTTTTCAACTCCCAGAATGTTCTGAAGTGACTCTGATAGTCTTTGTTGGAATATTTCAGGTGCTGATGATATACCACAGGGTAATCTTCTGAAACAGTATTTCCCAAAGGGTGTAATGAGAGTTATGAGAGGACAACTATCATCCCCTTGTGAAATCTGATGAAATCCACTGGTAGCACTTAGCTTGGAGAAAAATTTAGCTTCATTTAATTTTGGTAAAATTCTGTCTAGATTCAGCAGCATTTAATATCAACATTTTACTGCTTCTTTCAGTTTTTTCAAATCCATGTATAAATGAACATTTTCATTTTGATTTTGAACAGGTATAATTGGAGCATACCAAGCTATAAGCTTCATCAGTTTTTCTTTCATTCCTTCTCTCTTGAGTTGGTTCAATTCTCCCTCAATTCAATTATTGGGAATGGTGTCCTCCTTGCTTTTATGACACAGTAAGGTTTAGCATCCTCTTCTAACGTTACTTTCACTGGCTCTCCTCTCATTCATCCGTCTGAATCAAAAATCAAAACACTGTGTTGTATATTCTCATGTTATTATACCGTTTGCAGTGCACTTACTGTAGACAATGGAATTTCTGCTCTCGTATAGTTACATTATATACATCACCAAAGCGGAATATTTCCCTTTTGTTTCCGTTGTAGTAGTAAATTTTCCTTTGCATTGTACAATTCCATCTTGGCTTGAAAGTATGCCTTTTGCATGCTTTAACAGTGTTTTTTCTCAAAGTTTCTTCTATTTTTGAGTGGTAATCATGTTTATATCTGCTATAATGTCAATTTTAAATTTGACTGTTGACTTGCAAATATTTAAATTCATGCATCATGGATTTTTTTTCATTAGTTCACCCCAAAAATGTTTGTTTCCTTCATCCATTCTTATGGGTTGGAATTTATTTGTTTTTGTTTTACAGATTCTGGCAAAGTGGTTCAGCTTATCACATTTTTTCCTTCAGCTGGACAGTTTTTGAATTCATATATTTTACTACATCAGCTGTTTCCCTGTTTTCTGGAATTATTTTTCCAACTTTCTTTTCCAGTTGATGACCGTGGCTTCCACATAATCTAATTTCATCAACTGCTTTCACTTGTATCTCCTCCACCAGGGATTTTATTTGCTCCCTAATCCTAGCCAGCTCTGTCAAATTTCTTTTCAATTTCTTAAAAATGAGAATCTAATTCTGGTATCAGACGATTTTTCTTTCAAATTCCTTCTGAATCCAAGTTTTTTGAAGATCCCACTTCTGACACCATATTTCATCTGGGCAACGATGAAAAGAAAGTCAGGTCCAAGTGGTGGCAAATAATATTAGGAAGAGATAAAGTTGATGTGTGAATAGTACATAAGTATTTGTTAAACTGTTAGAATGACTGTAACAATCAAATAATGTACTTTACTGGAAGTCAACAACAACAACAATACCATCATTATATCTAACAACAACAATCATCATAAACATCATGATAATATGATGTTATGTAACAATCATCTTCTTCTTAATTACCTTTGTTTAGATGAAAATATGGATGTGTTACAAAGTTTGGAAGGAATAAGGGAGGAGAAAATGAGAAAATAACTGACAAAGGGTGAGAAAAGAGCAGATAATGGATAATCTTGGTTATCAACACGCATTGAAATTCCACTGGTCCAGCTACTTTATTTTTTATTTTATCAACTTTTTTAGATGTACCTTTCATAATTTTTGCAAAAACAAGACTGATCCCCAAAGAGAATTTAATCTATTGCTGCTGTTTGAAATCAGAATTATTTTTTTCATAGTCTTTCTAACAGTGTGTTCGTTTTTTCAAAATGGTCACCCATCTGGTACTGACTTCATCAAATATTGCTAAGCTGATTCAGCATAGAATACAACTTTAGCTTTATCAACAGCATTAGAGGCTTATTCATTTCCTCTTTTCCTATTCAGAAATTTTCTCATCGTATATGCTGGATTATAAGAGAGTCATTTGAAATTTTTTTTCAAAAGAAGAAGAAAAAAAAAACTGTGCAAGTACATATTATACTGTGTCCAATGAGTTGGTATTATGATTAGGGGGACATTTACTGATTTGATGTGTCATCAAGCTTGGATGAGTTACAGTGAGCAGTAGTCCTACAAATATCCTTGTAAATCAATTGCTTTACAGTCCAGCATATATGTTTTTTGTCTGTGAACATTTTCATAAAAAAAGTAGATATTAGACCTAAATCATTTTGTTTTGCCAGTGATCCTTATTTTCTTCTGTGTGGCTTTTCAATCAATAATGCATCAGCACCATGGTTGTATCCTTCTTCTTTCAACTCTTAATGTCATACACCACTAGAATCCACTTCCAGCAGCTCTTGAACTCTTCTCTAGAGGAAAGCATGTGTGCTGCATTTATCATACCAAAGACAAAAAAAATGTGTTAATGTCCTGAGCTCATAATTGTTAAATATTCTCAAGCTTTTTGCCTTGTGGTTTTATAAGTAAACATTACAGTCATGGCTACAATTAAACATCAGAATCCAAAGTTCTGAAACAATTAGAGATGAAATTGAGATAGATAACAAAGGCATGAATATAAGTGTTCCCATTGATACTAAAATAACTTAAGATAATGTTTATTGTTGTTAAAAAGCGTCAACCATGACAGTCAACTTGAGTCTTTTCAGTTTTAAGTGATTCTGGATGATTGGTTATACATCATCTGTACTTGTAACTAGAGAGCAGAAGATTTGAACATTTACTCTATAACATATCTAGAAAAAACTTTTTTTAACCCCTCCCACAATGGTTTCATTCAGGAGTTCAAATTACAATGTAAGTGTAGGCTAAATTGGCGCTTTAGTTTTTGTCTGGCAGGGTTCACAGTTGTATATTGAAAATTTGGACATTTTTACTGATCACCATTCAACAAAAAGTGAGAAAAATTGACCCAAGTGTTATCAGTCTGTCCCAAATATCTTGATCTTTGGCAAAAGTCATTGATAAACAGTAAGCAAATACTATAGAACACTCAGAGAGCATATACATCTGTCAATGCCATTTTCACTAAAAACTGAATGAAAATCAATTTTGGTGATACAGACTGCCCTGATTTTATGCCTATTGACAATGACACCGTTTGTAAATTTGCCAAAATTTTTTCTTCTTTCTGTTAAGTAAGGTAGTAAGTTGTCATCTTAACATAAAATAAATAATAAGTAAGTATCATATTTATTAGAAAAAAAACTTATATCAACTTGCTGACATAATAGACTCCTCATCCTTGTTTGGATCCCTGGAGTAAAATCAGAGCAGAATAGGGGTGTAAACATAAACTGTGTGAAAAAAAAAAAAAGAAAAGAAAATATCTCACAATAGAAAAAATTCCGAAATCTGACTCGGAATTAAACTGATTCTTCCTTACCACATGGCTAACAGTTCACAAAAATTCATAGAGAACTCTCAGAGATAAATTCTTTGATCCATCCCAAAGTTTAATTAATGCTTCCTTAGCTCATAGCCCAGCATTCCGCAAAATGGATTTGAAGGGATTTTATTTGTGGAAGTTCTTTATTTAGAAATTTTTTTTCAGTTGGGCTTTGCCCGAGCCTGTATAAATAACTAGATATTCTTTAATGCAAACAGTCATAGGAAAGAATCAAGTATGAACTTGAATAAAACACCCTTAAATCTTTAGGGTCGGAAATGATTTATTTAACAAGCGATGTCAGGTTACAAGTGAAGTTTTTATACAAAAGCTCAAGTCAGTCAGTTCTCCTATTTCACAGGGGGCTGGGGTGAAGACCTCTTGTGAAATTTCAATTTCCCAAATAACTTTTGACCCCACCAAACCTCAACTTCCGATACAAAACTAACTTGAAAACGATGTATACATTACTTACATTTGGCATTCATAATATATATCACTGAACTGTAAATAAGATAAAACATTAAACCTATACTTGGGGAGATGGTATACCACAGACATAACTGCCACTGAAAAACGTTTGGTGCTAAGCAATACAATAACATAGTAATGTACACATAATACCCTGTGTTTTTATGACATACTTAATATTTTGGCTTTGTTTACATTTTGCTATTGTAGTGTTGTCCAGGTGTTTTTTGCATTAGGCTACAATACTAAAAAAAAATAAATAAATAAAATATAAATATATACATATATTTTTTTAATGATAAATTCTTGCACTGCATATAGTACAATGCAGTATTTACAGTAATGGACAAAAAAACTAATATAATATTGCATATATTAAGAAGAGCTTCTGCATTTTGTCCTTAATACATTTCATGATTTCCTCTCAAGGCCAACCCAAGATATTGACGATGCAGCCGGCCAGGGCACCAATTGCTAGGTGATGCCTGTTACGTGTCCGAGTGAGTGAGTCTTTCCAAATACAAATGGAAAAATCAAACTGGATAAAAATAATCAAAATAAGAAAATTCCCTGATAAGAGGTTAGACTTTTGACAGTTAAACATGTTCTGTTGTATTGAAACTAGGAGAAACAATTAGCGAAGGAAATTCTCATGACCAACAACAAATTAATGCCTTGTGATTTAAATTATTAATGTTCAGTATCAATCAGTATAGTACAGTACACACTCACATTATATATATATATATATATATATATATATATATATATCTCACTGTAAAGCATAAATAAATGAGATGAAAAAATACACCAAAGTTCAGAGCTAGCACAGTCAACAGGTGAACCATTTCAGCATTTTTATTTTTATTTTTTTTTTACAAGGTCAACAATCTTGAGAGAAACTCCAGAGAAGCTGGCCATGATTAATAATGTTGTAAAGGCCATTTTATCAATTGACAAAGGGTGTTGTGTAAAATTATATATACACAAATAAATGTGCAAAAAAATATAAGTGGGTAGATTTTCATACAACCATGTGAATACATATCTATTTACACATAGACATTCATTCATACAAGTGTACAAACCCACCTATTCAATAAGGGTGTTGTATAAAATCGTATATACACAAACAAATGCACAAAAATATATGTGGGTAGATGTATATAGCTACACACATATATTTGTGAATACATATCTATTTGCACATACATATTTATTTGTATCACTGAAGTAGAGTATACAACAAGAGAGAATCATGCTCAACATCATATGGAGATATCATTAGACAGCACAGTATATTCTAAAACAAACAAGGTTCAGAGATATAATAGAAAACCATTTGAAGACTCAAATGACAACAAGCTGATTATATTAAAAGAATGTCAGACAGCTTCTGGACATCACAATGTGAATCCCCAGAGATCATAGACGATGAGGCCAGCAAAAAATAAGATGGCAGGACAAACTAGACAAGTTCAAAAAGTTCTGTAAATAAAATCTACAAACAAGCCTTTAGAACACATATGTCATTAAATAGTGTTGTTACAATAAGTACCATTATCATTAGAGTGTACTCTAGCCAATATTTTATGATAAAAACCCTCTATGGACTGACTTATAACCCCCCCCCCAAAAAAAAAACTCTCATCTTCGGTACATGTTGGTATAATTACCACCATTTCTTTCATGTTTTGTAAAGGAGACCTTGCCCTCTTTTCTTATGGATTGTATATCTGAAGAAGGCTGTAAAATGGATCAGCCAAAACATGTTGAGAACAAAAGAAATAAATAAATTTATTTGATAGTCTGAAAAACACTGGGATCATGAATTTTGAATATCTCAAATACTGATTATGCAGCCTTGATGTAACTTCACAACCAATAAGAGAGCCCAGACTAGATGCATGAATAGACACTTTTCTTTAGGGTTACTCAGCCAGCAGTGAAGCACCACAGAATGAGCTTGTGTACTGTGTGACAGACAAAATCACAATGATCATTCTTCACGTCTCATGCAGGGTTTGCTGGCAAAACGTTGCAACACCCAGGTCTGTGTATTCCAGATTCATCGCCCTGTGACATCTGGCTTTTTCCAAAGAGATTCCGCACTGATCAACTTTGTTAAAAGGGTTGTTACAGGATGGAATTGCAAGACTGAACCACTTTTTTGCTATTTTAACCAATATTGGGGTGGGGGGGTATTTGCTGTCCCACAGCAGCAAAATATGACACGAAGTCGAGCTTAACATGGAAAGAATAGGAAACCATTCGTCCAAAAATGGCTCCAGCCGACGCAGCTACGGTTTGCTTTGCAACCAAAGCAACCTCCACCACGAAAGCATCCACCAAGGGACCTGCTCCTTTAAGTGCAATGGAGCAGTGCTGCTCTGGGGAAACTGACCCCCCCCTGGGCCGAATAATAATAGGAGAGCCCAAGGACGAGTCCAAAGGCTCCCCAATGCGCTTAGCAGTGGCAGCCTCAGTAAAACCTCATTGACTGACACACAGCACCGGCGCACTCGGTCTTGACACCACCCACAACAGCCCATTCGACGGGCAAGTGTCAGTAACTGCGCCTCGGTCTATGCCACGGAACAGATACTACACCTTGATCCCGAAGAAAAGGCCAGAAATCGTGGTGCGGGATGGGTAAAAAAAAGTGGGAGTGGATGGAGTAGATTTCACGCCTGGTTTTGAGTTCAGAGTTGTCTGCCTTCTCGACTGGTTATCAACCAAAGCTAAAGTGCCCAGTCTGCCCTACTATTTTACCTATAGCCGGGTGAAAATAACATTACACTGATATAATCAATTGTGAATCTAGAATGTGAATGCTGAACTATGGATCACACAAACTTTAATCTTACATTAAATCAAGAAGCAAACAAAAAGAAAACAGAAAAGATAAAAAATTCAATAAAACAATCAATTTTATACAAAATAATACATCAGCCGGGAGCTTTTACAAATTTTATTTTTCTTTTTCTACTTATTAAACAAAACTGATTTTGTATTCACAGCCTAAGTAATCTATATAATGCTATACGTCTGAATTTATCTATTTGAGACCTTTACGTGGTTGAAATGGTTTTTTGTAACCACATATATTGAATAAGGATACTGCAGTAACACAGTAAAAAGAAAAAAGAAAAAAAAAAAAAAAATTGGGGGTGATATGCAACAAAACATTCGTGCTCACCCCTCTCTATATGACTGATTTCTCAAGGGAGATAACTATTAAAAGCTGATTATAGAGTAGTCTCCCTCATTTATTTATCTGCAAACACGTTCATTCTGGTCACATCAAATCAATTCCAGTAATTTTCTCTTATCTACTCTTATACAACACTAAAAATCATTTTTTTTTCAAAATGAAAGAAAAATAAAATTCTATTTCTTGAGACTGTCTTTTATTATTCAAAGTCAATCAATGAGGAAAACAGAAAACATCTTCTACAAAAAGAAGAGCAAAAGACATTGATAACCTTGTTTCAGAGAGTTTACTTCATAAAAGCCTGTATGCCCGTGATGGCTCTTCCCAAAATAAGGGCATGGATGTCATGGGTCCCTGTAGTAGAAAGAAAGCAAAAATACAAACATTAGGAAGAAGAATAACACATTTGTATGTTTCCAACCCAATCACTACAACAAGGATTTTTTATTTTCATTTATCAATTTAAGTCTAATAATCCATCAAGAGAGATGAGAGCAGAGAGAAAAGAGAAAGGTGTGAATAGACAAAGAGAGAGGCACAAAAAAAATATAGTATATTTTCATTTGATAACAAAAGATATAAATCTGACAAACATGGTTGTAGCGGATCAATATTTAATTAAAAACAATATATTTTAATTAAAAAACAATATCATTTTCATATAGAAAGGATGAAAGTAATTCTGAAAATGGAAATTATTGCATATTCTCACTTTGGCATCACCACCCACGACTTTGTCAGCTTGCTTAGTGTATTAATGGAAGAATGGAATCAAGAAATCTGATGAGTTTTCAATTTCAAGTCTTGCCTTGAGTTTCCCTTTTGTACAAAGTCACATTTTGAGAAGAGCCTTGTTTTTGGAGTAAAGTCAGAGTCGTTGTGAAGAGGAGCAAGAGAAAATGCAAGTGGTTTGTAAGCAACACACAGTAAACTGGGGTTATTGTTCAAGTAACCAGAAGTTCTTCATTACTTAGTGTGACCAGAGAATAACAAGGACACATATACATTACAGATATTAACATACAATGTTTTTTTACTCAAATATTATCTATCTACAGGTTTTTTAGAGTTTGTTTTATGCTTCAAGTCAGTCTTTTCATTACCTTCATAAGTGTTGACAGCTTCCAAGTTCATGACATGTCTGATTATGTGATACTCATCACAAATACCATTTCCACCGAGCATATCTCGAGCAACTCTGGCAATTTCTAAGGCTTTACCGCAGTTATTCCTTTTAATCAAGGAAATCATCTCAGGAGCTGCTCTGCAAAGACAACAAAAAGAAAACATTCAACTTAGGACACTCAATTTTACATAAAGTGGGGGGACGAACATAACACAAAAGCACGTTAGGTTAGTCACTGAAACGAAAGTCACGTGACTAACTTCTTAAACTGAAAGTTCCATAACAATTAGAAAAAATTTACATTGATGCTGTAGTAAGAGTTATTACCCTTGAACTCGTACCGGGGGGGGGGGGGGATGGACAACTTTATTGGTGATCAATTAGGCAGATCTTTCAAAAGTAGCAACTACACATAATAAAAATATAGTAATGGCTGTTTTCAGTTCACATTTCTTAAAGAGTACATCTGAAGTAATCTATATTAACTTTTTAATCAAACCCTAAATAAACTTGAGTTGAATGGTAGACAGTTGCAGTTGGCAGTTTCTACCAACCTAAAAACTGTAGTAGGATTTATGTAGAAGTCCATTTATGAATAGAGTCAGGAACTAGGGAGCATTAAAATAGTGCATACCTCCGTCAAAATCATTGTCACTGAAAACTGAATGAAAACAGATCATATTGCTACGATGCAGGGGAGATAATTTAAACATTTCTTGATGAGCTGCAAAATTCAATCAAGGCCTCCTTTCCAAAGAATGTCATTAAATTCATCAAGAACTTATGGAGATATTGTGTGGACTGCTAGATAGACAGGAGTAAATACATATGCATCGTCAACTTCGTGGGTAGAGGTAAAAAAAATGTATGCAGTCAAACTAATGTTTAGAATTATCATGTTAAAATTGTCACAAGTACCTTTTAAAAAATATTTTTTTCCAATGATTTGTAACAAAGAACAAATGCAGACAAAAACGGTGTTATTCCTTGCACACAGTTTTCCCCTGTTGTTTTTCTGTTAATGGTAGTAAGTTAATCATCATCTCAGATTTTTATCTATACTAACTGTATTTATCCTGATTCAATGTCATTAGATGAAGCATTTTCAAACATTTTAAAGTAGTCTTGGTTTGAAGAGTTGTGATGAAAAGCAACTAAAATCAAGACGAAAGAATATACCAATCAAATGATTGATAATGCTTGGCAATGCTTCATTTAGCGAAAATAAATCGAGAAAATATTACTTTCATCCAAAGAATATCTTCTCCAATTTCCATATCTTTCGATGTGGGATGACAAAATAGTCGTCTACTGTCAGACTATGGGATGATGCTTGGTAGAGCCCTCTATCCTTTATAAATAGATTGGTCAACCCCTCTTTCGATGCAGCCTGGAGTACCCTTACACATGCCACTAATGTTTGCTGGGATGACTTTGAAGTCGAGGTCTTCCATTTTCTCCGCCATTCATGCCTTTTGTCCTTGGTTGAATATACCATCTTGGACATTGCAAATCCCCAGGTTGTAAGACAATAGTGAAACCACACTGGCCCATGACATTTTGGCAGAAAGGGGAAAGAGACCTAGACATGATCAACAGCTCATGCATCTGGTATTTCTAGATGGTTACCCATCTAAGTACTTATCAGGCTCGATGTTACTTAACTTTGGTGATCTTACAAGAATTACAATCAGACTGTATAGTCAAAGAATATATTGCTTTGATAAAGAAGAAAGAAAGAAAAAAAATAGGAGAAACTAATAATAACTTACTTTCCTTCATCCTTGAGACGTCCAACTTGAATTGCAGCCTGCAAGCCTAGGGCAATCTCTGTCAACATATCAGCCATTTTCTTTTGCATCAATTGGTTTTTAGCCAATGGGACACCGAACTGAATTCTGGAAAGAAATACATTATTCAAAATTTGAAGGGGTTTCACAATATTGGGTCAAAAAACAATTTCTACCAGATTACAAAATGGGCTTTAGAGGCTGCAGCCTCCAAAGATAAAGTGAAAAGTTATCTTATATGTGAATGCTGAATCAAAGAATAAGTACTCAAAATCATCAATTTTTTTTCCTTTGGAAAATATTATCTGTAACCTAGGAACCTACTAAATCTCAAATCAGCTCAGTTTGTGCTCCTTTATGAATATATAAATATTCAAAGTCACTTGTGTTCCTTTATACATTAAGTCAATGAGTCTGTAGCTTAATGATAAAAAAAAATCATTCATTTGACTTAAATATTCATTTTCCAGCATAATTACATTCCTGGTCAATGCACAGAACTCAATACTTCTATTTGATAACA
Source organism: Thysanoteuthis rhombus (assembly GCA_963457665.1). NCBI lineage: Eukaryota > Metazoa > Mollusca > Cephalopoda > Oegopsida > Thysanoteuthidae > Thysanoteuthis > Thysanoteuthis major. The sequence goes on along the minus strand of OY735210.1, from coordinate 61,023,472 downwards.
TAGATGAAACATAATTTTAAGAAAATAAATTCCAGATCAAAATTCTATTAATAAACGTATGTGGCTATGGACTTGATTCACTCTCAGAATTCTAATGAGACTAATCCAACATAATGAAGGAAACAAATCATTCAACATTGATGAAGAAAAAATTCTGACAATTGATGGAATACTATTTTCAAATTTATAAGCCAATATAAAGATGAAAGAGAAGTATAAGGATAAAATAAGTCTGAAACTATTATTTTGGAGTTGGTTAGAATTCATCTCACAAACACACAGTAATAAACAACCTACAATATTTGATGACATAAAAAAAATGGCTCAAAAAAGTAACCTTCCTTGTTCAGCACTACATCGGCCAAATCTTGAGAAGTTAGAAAACTGGGTGATAAATGAAACGAATTCAAATAAATACATTTTTTCTTAATATTTCTAGCTGAAATAAGGTGGTAGGGGTCTTTTATGCAATCAAATATGGTGATTTGCATTTACCTGTCGAGTGTATATTGCCTGGCATAATCCAGACAAAACTCTGCTGCTCCCATTACTCCCCAGCCGATTCCATAACGAGCGTTATTCAAACAACCAAAAGGACCCTGTGGAAAGAGAAAACCATCTAAATCAGTGATTGGTTTGGGCATGTCTCCATTAGTAGATATTGAATATAGAAAAAAACCTGGAAATTCTGTGGTGGATATATGCTGTATTGTCATACACCCTTCCAACCACTGATCAAAACAAAAAGAGAAAATATTTATTTGGCTAGAGGTTACATTTTTCAAAATGTTATTGCTTTTCTTTATTATTGCATGGAATTATTTTTAGATCAACCAAAGAAATTGTCATTCAGGATTTCTCTTTCAAATCTGTCTAGACTGGAGTGAACTTGGAAATATTTTTATGACATTTCTCGGGGAATTTTATATGCTGTATATTTCGGCAAATAAGTCAACACTTAAAACATCCAAAAAACACCTCAAAAGATACAAAAACAGTAACTATACGCTGAGCTAGAACCATAAAATTAAAACTGAAGTTGGGGTTTGGTCTTATTTGAATGTCTCTTTTTCTACCAAAACATACAGTATTTATATGTATATTATAGACAAACGTTCACACATTAAACATGTATTATTAATACATATGCACAAATAGATGATTGAAAGGTGGTGTTGGTGGTATTAGAAAAGAATGCTTACTCCCAATCCAGAGACACCAGGTAATAAGTTTGCACTTGGTACAACAACATCTTCCATGACAATCTGTCCCGTAATGCTGGCCCTCAGGGAAAATTTGCCCTCTATTTTGGGGGCAGACAGACCTGGCATCCCCTTTTCCAAAATGAAACCACGAACTCTGTTATTGTGAGCTTTTGATTTGCCCCACACAATCATTACATCAGCGATTGGCGAATTGGTGATCCTGAAAAAATAAGGATTTGAAGGATTTAGATGTGCAGTGAAATTTTCTACTGGTTGCCGTTTCTATTGAATATTCCAGTAAAATTCATAGATTAAATTGCATAAATGATTTTGTAGAATGCAATGAGTGCAGCCAATGGCTCCATTCTGTTTGTTTTTTTGCCTCAACTAAATTCTCATTCTTTCGAGATTTTTTTCCAGTCCTGTTTTAATAGCTGAAATAATAGTTTCAGCTTATTGTTATTTTCATAAGTAATGATTGTGAACAGGAGGGCTGAAACAATTCACTGATGTGTTGCGATTTTTTCCACTTTGACAATAAAGGGTACAGAAAATTTCTTCAACAATACTAATGATTTTTTAGCACATATAAAATTTCAATTTTTTTCTAATGAAATGAAAGAAAGACCATTTTTGTGTGGAAAAAGATGAAACAAATTTTCCCAAATTTCATCCCAGTACTAATTGTTTTAAAATCTTATTTACAATCCTATGGCTAGTAGCAAACGTATAATTAGAATCCTTTATCAGTGTAGGTAAGAGAAAGGGGGTAATGTAGGCAGTTATACATTTTATGGACATCTGTACATTCTTTACCAGGGCTTATATTATGATAAAACCTTTTAGGGAGGTTTATTAGTTCTCTTAACTGCATGTTGTTTTTTTTTACATTGAATTTTTCTTCAGCACTTTTACCTGAGCTCATCTTACATTGTGATACATATTGTATCATAAATCAAATATTGTGATACATATTGTATTATGGAAAAACATTACGTTGCAATCCTCGTTACTAGTACTGAATGATATCATTTTGTTTCACCTAACTCATTATTGCTTCTCGTTATGTTATTTCAGAAAAGTTTTCATAAAGACATTTGTGATGATTAATCAAAAAAATTTAGAGTAAAGGTTTGTTACAGGTAATGGATGATATCTTTGCTTCTTGTATTATGACCCATGATCTATTACCTTAATTGGATTCTCAAGCCCCCCCACCCCAAATAAGTTTTCTTTATGGTCTTACTTTTTATACAGCAAAAAGAGGATCATGGTAAACCATGACTCTGGCCAAGCTGACACTGATATGACCAATCAGTTTCTGGTTTGTCAAGCCGACCCTGAAATCCCATCACTGATATAAAAAACATAATTTCAACCCAGAGACTGATGCTTCTTATAAACAGCTCCACAAAGTAAAGGTTTATATCGTTTGAGTCTCCTTCAGAATCATCTAATCTGATTCAGTTCTCATTTCTTGACAGAAATTCAAAGAACAAAACAATGTACATAATCATTATTATGACATCTCTTTATTACAGATTGATGATCTTCTAGTTGCTGACACTTTTGATAATCACAAAGACAGGTGGGACATTATACCTTGCCAAAAGTTCAACTTGAAGATAGAAAATCATATTCATTTCTGTACAAAATCTGGAAGAAGAAAAAAAAAAAGAGAATCCGATCTCACCAACTTTTGGAGCCATTTAAAATGTAACTATCATTTGAAGCATTGTATGCGGCACTTGTCTCCATGGATCCAGGGTCAGATCCATGATTGGGTTCAGTCAATCCAAAGCAACCAATCAATTCTCCTGTGGCTGGAATAAGAAAAAACAAAACAATTACTGACACACCAACAATTTTTCTGGTAAAAAGGATTCAAAAGCTTCATCACATCTACTTAATCAGGTATACGGTGGCATCTGTAAGTCTCATAAGACTATAGATCCACAACTGGAAAGTCTTGCTTTCAGTCTCCCCAGGTCGCACACCTGGGCAAGGTTGTACAGAAAAAAGGCAGTTGACTATGCAGAAAGTCTCTTCTCAATGCAGGGACATTTGCTCATGGGAATGGCAACAGCCAACACAGCTCTTACCATACTACCATAGAATGTAGCTGAAGACAAGATGGACTGCATTAGATACTATAGTTGCTGGTCCTGAATCCAGAGTTATCCTGTTCTTAGACTGGTTGTCTTCCAAAGCTAGAGAGCCCAGTTTAACCTACTAAAGAGCCCAGTTTAACTTAAATTCCATTGTCTGTGCTGTTAACTATTAGGCCACATGAAGTGCCATTAATTAAGTAAATTCTAATTGACACACTTGTAATCCACCGACTAGTCCATCATTGTTCGGATATATTTAGTATTTTTACCAATTTTTATACTTTTTTCCTAATGATTAATAGTTTCTTGGAATCACTGTCAACATCAAATTTTTAAAAAATTCAATATGATTATAAGTTGAGACATAAAAGCTATGCAAGTCACACTAACACATCGCAATCTACAACAGTCAGGCTTTAGAATGGTCCAGTGTTTATGCTTAACATAATCAACACCAGATGAGAGTGTTTAATTGAGAAATAAAGGACATTAACTCTCAGATTCATGCACCACTTGTAACGCCTCTGGAACTATTCAAGGCATAAGACTAGAAAAAAATTGAACTCATTTGTGAATTGGATTAAGGAAAAATAAAAATAAAAATTACCAAAATGTGCAGGAAGTGAATTTGATCGGAAGTTATTCCCCCTGAATTATTATTTGGATTCCCTAGTATGAATGCAGGACTCTAACTAAAAATCTTCCTCCAGGTAGTATAAAAAGTCATTTCTCCAGATCAGTGATAGAGGCAGACAAGCCACATTAGATTTTAAGTTTCCACCACTAGATAGGGACATATGGCGTAGTGGATAAAACCGTTGGTTGAGCATATCTAGTAACCTGGCAGTCGACAGTTCATTCCCTGGCATGAGTTATACACTTTGGTTCAGACAAGTGATAACACAAGGACTACAGGCAAAAAAACTTTACCTTGAAATCACAAAGACAACAATGAATTGATAAATGATTTTTGCAAATGACAAACATTTTTTATCACATACCCAGTTTTGGTAAGAACCTGTCTTTCTGTTCTTGGTTTCCATAGGCATTAATCGGGTGCATCACAAGGGAAGACTGTACACTCATTGCAGATCTGTAACTACTATCCACTCTAAAATATCAAAGGTACAGGAAAAAAACAATTAGAAGTTTTAACTGTTACATTCACATTATATTCTGAATAATAATTTAATATCTAGTACAGTAGCCATCAAAGATGATGGGATTATTTTTGTATGGATAAATTATAGTAATGTACAATCATACCATTCATGAACCTAGTTATCAAAATTTATATATATATCAATGACGTACATAAAATTAACATGTGTTTTATTCATTTTATTTAATTTAAATATATATGGTACACATTTTGTTAACTAAATTGTATTGAAGGCCAGTCTATTCATTCTCAAACAAAGTAGTGAGGAATCTCAGCATTGCTCGGGGGAAAAAATAATTTTGTGATCCCTGCTCCCCCGGGGGCATCTTCCACTTTAATCCTGGTGCTGAAATAGAGCCCTGGGAGAAATTTTTAGTTGACTAATGGATCCAATTGAATATGCAAAAGGAACCTTAGTAAGAAAATCTTAGGTAGAGATTCCAGATCAATTACAGAAAGATTTTTGAGCCATTTTTCATAATTTTTGCCGTTGTAGCTCAGTCAGAGATTTTCTTTTCATTAAATATCGGCATATATTGTGGGAAAGGAAATTTCATGCAGAACAAAATTTACACAAGAACCATATGACTCAGAGTAAGTCATTTCAAGCTATCTACAATCAAATGTCATAAACTCTTTCTTGTTTTGAAATTAAACACGTGGAGACAGTCAGCTATTAATTAGGGGAGGTAACTCGTGATGGATCTGCTCCAAAATTTTAGTTCTTTCATCATTCACCCTGCCAGAGAGTTTCATTGAAATTCAAAGAACTTTAAGAGATATCTTTCAGACAGAAAGAATTTTTGGAACTATTGTGTGGTGTGTGGTTGATTAATTAGGACTTAGCAACATCCATTTTCGACAAAATATCATTGAAATTCATTGAGAACTTTTGGACATATCATGTGAATAGACAGAGAATTTTAGAAATTTTAGTAAATATAGTGTGGTGTGGACGCTTAGCTACGATGCAAGGGAGGTAATTGTGTATTGATCCACTTCAAAATTTCCTGACTTCTGTCCTAATCTATCACATTCTTTCCAACTAAATCTCATCAATAATTTTACAGATATTGAGTAGACAGACAGAACTTTGGGAGATATTTTGCAGTCATGGACAGGCAGCTAGAACATAGCGGAGATAATTGTTTAAGATCCTTCTCAACGTTAACCTGATGAATCTATATTCCAAAAGTTATCAAAATCTGTAGACTATTCTTCTGCAATTTTTATATAAGAATTAAATTATAATTTCTTATTTTTGTTTGGCTACATAGAATAATACAACTGAAGATGCTTACCTTTCAATTTCTCGTGTAATTAAACCATAAGCGACAGAAGATACACCAGCACAGCCATAACCCTGAATTGTTGGTCCAAGAACCCCCAAAGACCCTAATTCTCGCATGATTTCAGGGTCAAAGTCTGAAGTAGAAATAATAATGATAATAATGAGGCATTTTTCTTTTCATATATTAAACAAATTTGCTATTTTATTCATACAGAGAAAAGAAAAAAAACAAAATAATACATTACATAAACAAAGAACAAAAATAATTGAAACTGCCAGAATCCTGCTTTATTGGGTGGAATAAATTGCTGTCAAAAAAAAAAAAAAAGAAAAGATTTCTAGGTAGATGGAAAACTGTTTAATTTAATTTGTTTTTTTTTTAGAAAGTGATATTTATGACTTTTAGGTTTTTTTTATCATCTAGAATGTTGAATGTAAATACACAGCACTTCAGGAGATGAGTAGTCATTCTTTCTCTTACTCTCAGCCCCTCTCTACAAACATGAAAGTACCAACTATTAGCATGATGAAGCAATCAGTACTCAATAAACAATCATTCTCCTCTATATGAAGGACAAGTGGAGACTCCTTCTGTGATTTGGTAGTTCTTCATTCAGTGAATTCGACTGAAAAAGTTGGCACAAAAATGTAAATCAACTCACATCCTAAAAACATATTTAAAGGTTGGTTTTCAAAAGGTAACTTACAAAAAACCTACCCTGCAGTTCCATTATTATACACAGAGAATTTCATTGAGTTATGTTGTATGGTTTCTGCAGTAGGCTGTCACGAACAGATTTTTGATGAATTACAATGAAGAAGATGAGATTTATAAAATTAAACAGAATTCACAAAAAAAAATAATTTGTGTTTTTGTGACTTCTTAATGGATGGTATAGGGAAGTATTTCACTTGTATTTGAAGTGTTCCTGGAGGATGTTCAATTTACAGTGTAAGTTTATGCTAAATTGGTCCAATAGGGTGTCTGGTAGCATTTATATTATATTGTAAATATGGACAATAAGTGAGAGAAATAACTTAACCTAACACAATCGCTATATTTTTCAGATGTATATTTCCAAATATCAAGGAATTTTTTAGTAGTTGATATAACAATTGAACTTTGAAGGTTAAATCCAGTAGAAATTTAATTCATTATTGCTTTGTAGATATTTTTCTATGATAAAATGATTTAAATTATTTGATAGTTTACTTTGATTATGATTAGTAACCAGTTTACTTTTAATATTTTCTAACATAAAAGAGTTTAAAAGCCCAAAATAAACATCACAAATTTCTTTTTTAAAATGCCAGGTTTCCTATTAAGGATAAAAGAAAATTGTAGAAATCACTTGATATTTCCTGCAAAATGATAGGAATGAGAATTCAGGATTATCAAGAAATGTTTTTCATGTTTATGCTACTATTCAACTTCATCCTAATATTTTTTTTTTTTTTTATTGCATCCCTTCCCAGGCTGGATTCCCTTTGACCCTGAGTAAATAAAAAACACAGATTGGAATAGATAGGAATGATTTATAACATTTCATTTGACAAAAATGAATAAATTTGTTCATCAAAACTGAAATACTCACAGTGCAGTAGCAGTTGGGGTATGGAGTGGACTAAGGTCAAATTTGGACTCATGCTATCACACGAGTCCCCATAGCTCAGATGGCAAGAGCAGAAGCAAGGATACCCAACCTCTCTCTGGCATAGTGGGGTGTTATTTTGCGTTTCACTGCAGGCTTATTCGTTACTCCGATCTGCATTGTTAATTTACTCACGTCCGAAAAAGAAAATTAGTACGAGATAAATCCAGTTGGGATTATTCTGTGTTACCTCCCCTCATTTTGAAATTTTCTTATGCTTACCTCCCTTGAGCGACAAGTTATTTTTTTTTTAGTCATAAATTATTTTGGATACCATTTTACTATATCACTTGAGGTGATACACAAAAACAATTCAAATGTGGTGCGCGAACAGGACGTAGTTACACATTGTACCACTAGGTGTCATGAATGGACACTATTTTAAGCATATCTGCTCCGTAGTATGGTTCTGGGCTGGCTGATTTATTCCCCATGGCTTTTGTTTCCAGGTGTTTGCAAGCATGTTTGGTGATTTATGTGACAGCCGATAAAAATGTCAGTGGGCATGAAGTTGTTTTTTTTCTTGGAAATTGTTGTAAAGCTTCAAAAAGCTTTTAAGGAAGATATGTTTTAGGTAAAGCATATACGTGCAAGTAACATTTATGTTTCGAACAAGCCAAAATGATGAATATCTTGAAAATATCTGCTATATATTTGAGAAAGAAATCCTAAATAGGCATGAAAGAGGAAAGATCAGAGGAGGACATCTGTATTGACTCCCTCTTCATTGCAATAGAAATATATCAATGAAAAGAAATCTATAAAAAAAACCCCAAAAAACGAACAATCTAGATATATCAATAAACGGACTATGTGTAGGGGTGGCCAAATGGTTAATGGCATGGTGAATGTATCTGGCAAACCAAGTTCGAACTCTGGCCGAGGCAGTTTGCATTCAATTCACATTAATTCCCTTTAGAAAGGCATGAAACCATCTCTTCTCCCAGCAGCTATGCATAGCAGATTTGGCTTTCTAGCTAAGGTTAAAACACAGTCTTGGAGTGATCAGATCCCCTTCTGGCTAGGAACACATTGTGGAGTAGAGCACAACATGCAGAGCAGATGTGACTGTCCACATCACAGTCTGTATCCAGCCATTCTGACTATGTCGAGCTGTTGAATGCAGGCAGACAGGGATGAAAAACAAGCCCAACAGTGCACAATTTTTCATCGCTATGATCGAAATCAAGTATAAATCTATAATAGCAATAATAAAATAAAATTAAAGAAAGAAAAGGCCATAAATACAGACGGACCATTTCAGTGCTGCAAAGAAATAAGATTAATTGTAATACTTACGTTCCTTTCTATTTGCATCAAGGATACGAGTCATGAGTTTCTCATCGCAGTACTGTCGAAATTGGTCACGGATCATAATTTCTTCTTCCGTGAGGAGACTTTCTAAATTCAATGGATCTTGCCAATCAAATGTTGGCTCTGGAGCTGAAAGAAAAGATGTGATTTTCACTGAACTGCAAGAAATCATTGGATTTCGACTAAACAGATAATTTTCATCTGTTCAGTTGAAATTTGATGAAAGTTTTCAGATTTTGACAGAGCAGGTAACAATCATTGGATTTTGATTGAGCAGGTAAAAATTATAGGACCGAACTGCAAGACCCTAAAGTTTACCATCTACAACAAAAATCTGAAGAAAGCTGGAGGGTATAACGTCTTTATACGTTATAACCCATCAGGAAGATGAGGACACTAATAAAAGTAAATGTTTATTTGATAATAATTCCTCATGTCAGGAATTCAGACAAAAGGGAACAAGATACCTAGGAGAAATGTTGTAAGAGATGAGGGTGTGCAAAAAATCTTCATTTCCAATTCAAACTAAGCTCGATTCTCCCAACTCCAAAATTTGAAAGATTCCAGAATCCTTATTTTCCTAAAGAGTGGTCCACTTACCTTTAACCTTTGGGCGTTCATCTTGACTGAGGGCTGGGATTTAGTTCAGGAAAATTGTCACTCTTAAATTCATACAGAAAAATTATTATGAAGGGGAATAACTACAAATCTAAGTTACTTCCCTTCAACCTTTGGGTAATTTTTCAAGCTTTCATTTTCTATTATATTTACAGAAGAATAACATAGTCAATTAAGAGCCGTATCAAGCAGTTCATGAAAAAAAAACAAAACCCAAAAACAAAACAAACACTTTTAAAGAATATATTTTGTCATATATTTATTATTTTTCACAAATGAAACATTGACAATAATATCAATTTTTCACTAATATTTTCTTTTTTTTCAATAATAATGATAGATAATGGCTGATAGTGCTCCATCTAATAAAAGTACTGAAGATAAATCAACACTACTAATACTACTAGTGTAAAAACAATAACAAATATGATGCTGAGAGAGATTAGGGAAGAATGAAGGGTAGGTTTGAAGTTAAATTTCATCTTCGCACATGGTTAGAGCAGATGGTGCTTCTAACTAGGCTTCCCTGTTGCAAATTGGAAAATTATTAAAATTGAGTATCCTGCAAGATACAAAGAAAAAAAGACGACTTTTACATAATACTGTCACATTCCTCAAAAGAATAGAGCCAGTGGCGTAAGCATTGAGAGAAAGAGAAATTAACATCAGTTGGTTTCTTCTGATGAATGGAAAGTAATAATACAGTTCAGCATTGTACATGATTGTGAACTGCCCTATCCCCTCTAAAACCTTTGTAGTTTCCACAAGGTTTGAAGGTCTAATGGATTATTAAATAATAAGAAATACTAAATTAAAATTATTTCCCACAGAAACTATTCCCATCTTTGGTTCATTCATAACAAAATATGTATTTTTAAAAAGAATTTGGATCACCAATCTATGCACTGTTCAATCACTGCCATAGACAGACAGCTTAAGATAAGTTATGATAAAAAACAAGTGGAAGATTAAGATGGAGGTAAACAGTAGCAAAAACAAAAAAACAATATCAGTGATTGTTTTCATTTTATGACGGTAAATTCATGTAATAAGGGGAAGATATCCCCACTTAGTGAAATACAATGGATTGCTTGCAGTCTACATCTGTTCAATGTATTCAATCCAAGAAATGAGGTGATATGTTTTCCATACTAAAAATTAAAGGGTACCAAATTATGAAAATTCATAAAAGTACGATGCAACTACCAAATTGTTTTAACATTCAAGTCATTTTTTAAGGGTATATTTTTAAAAAATTCTCGGATTTCTCAAAATTATCTTTTCATAACTAAAAAGAAGTATATAGCTCATCTGGTCATGATGTTTACTTCTTGAAGGTTACACTTACATAAATATGTTGCATAATAAACTGAAAAAATAGAATAAACAATAATCATTCATTTCAAGGATACAATTACATAGCATAGGGTATTTTGGGCGATCTTTCGTTAAATTGAGAAATAAGGGAAGCTATAACCACTTGGTAAAATAGGTATTTTTAATTATGGTAATTTCTAAAAACATGTTTTGATTGATAATTTCCATTTCCATTATAGAGTTTGTTTTTTCATTAAACTAGCACGTGTTGTTTCAATTTTTATTAAAAATATCACGAATCATTGAAAAAAATTGAACTACACGAGCTACGGTGCGTAAATTTATAATTGAAAACGAATTCTTCTTAAAAATACAAATATTGTAATAAATGAACCAGATGTCGGAAGAGTTTCTTATTGTTTTAATTTACTGCCAAAAATGGAAGATAGCCGTTTTTTAGAATTCAACTCATGTAATCACAACCCCAAACAGAAACCTTTCGAGGCCTTTGCAACCGTATCCTGGAATCGTGTAGCTCAATAATTGCGTTCAAAATAAAGTTGCTACTTGGGAAAATTGAAATCTTACGTAACCCCCTCCCCCACCCCAGACGATTCTTTCATTATGTTGAGAATTTGATGATAATATCATTTAAAAAGTGGTAAGAATAACATTTTTTTTTTTAAATACGACTTATTTGACATTAACCATGTGAGGAGTTATGTAATGTTGACCTATTGAAAATTTGGGTTAATAATAACATCATGTTCCACCCCAAAAGTTAACATGAAGGATTTCTTATGTAATTTCATGTTTTCAACTACGTAGTTACCTCTAAGAAGAACAAAAGATTACAGAGAAGCGTAATATTATGAATAAGGTAATAAACAATCGCGAAAATCAAGTAGACAAAATTCTTCGAACTATAATTCAGCCCCATTTCGTTATTCTCTAAAAAGAAATTTCTTCTAACGATCATGGAGAGAGAGTCGCAGAACTCCGGTTTTATTCTCTTGTATAAGCAAAAGCAGAAAATCCAAACACAATATTGTCCACGTGAATTTACCCTCCTTTAATTTTTTAAGCCAATCAAATTTCGCAACAAGCGCACACCTTTCTCTTCGGGAGACATTTTTGTTCTATTTACACTTTTCAGAAAGAGTCACCAACATTCGAAGAGTTCTTTGGGAAAACTGAACACTTTGTTCATTTTTTTTTCGGGAAGGTCGTAGAATGAATCAGCCTAAACGTTGAGTGAATATCAAAACAAAAAGAAGAATGAATTTGATTGTCCGAAAAACAAAAAAACTTTTTAGGTTCTTCGAATATGTTTTGTTTTTCGAAAAATAATTTCGTGACAACCAGATTGCTTTCTTAAATATTCCCACGTGCCATGACCGTTATTTCTGACATTATTTAATTTTTAGAGCATCAAAAGCTGTTTAATGAAATATTTCTTGAGAAGATGAATTTAAAAAGTAAAAATGACATTGATAATAAATCCCTGTAGTATTGTGGGGACAGGAGTTGGACTTAACTGGGTATATAATAATATAAACGAATCAAAATACATGAAATAAACGCGATTAAACACAGAAAAGAGAGAAATTGGCAGTTTTATGATGAAACAATAAACATTTTGACACTTACATAACAACAAAACGTTTATTCGACTTAACAAACATTCAACAAACTAAAAATTGGTAAAAACTTGAAAAACAATATAAAAATTTGGTAAAATGAAAACCAACAAATCGACATAAAAGGATACGAGCAATGGTTGTTTGTGAGTATAATCTCTGCTGGCATCGCTGACTTAAAGTATAAATTCCTCTTCGGAGGAGCGAATTTACAAGGGCCATCTTCTTTTCTTGCTGGAAAGAGTATAATGCGCATGCGTCAATTCAACTAGCACTTGCTAAATTTTCTCCCCTCAACGCGAAACACTTCGACGAATTTCTGTTCTTTGGTTTTTTATTTTTTTGTTTTTTGTTTTCTTTACCAACGGAAATGTACTATTACGTAAGTTATTAATAAACACGCCTCAAGAAAACATTTTTGTGTCTGAAGCTTGACCGCTATGCGTCCTTTCAACTATTGGGGTGAGATAAATAAATACAACGCACTTTTAGGTTTTTTTCCCTTACTGCTTACGTAAATGTTACTTGCTGTTGTGGAAAGCAAGTTAAATAATTGAACGACCGTAGCCATCAAAAGTGACGAAGGGTTCTATCCATGGCCTGTGTTTGAGTGTTGTTTTTGTGTTGGTTTATGTGTTTTGTGATTTCGAGCGCTCCTGGCTATACTGTTTTGTCAACAGATTTGAACATACGCATCAGTAATCCATTTGACCATATTTTTTTTTCTTCAATTCGGAAGAAAAAAGCTTTTGACGCTTGGGGGCTTTATTTTGACGGGTGTCTAGATAAGATTCCTGCGAATCTAAGATGTTTCTAGTCTGTTCCTGATATTTTCTAGTAGAAAACGCCAGTGATGTCATAAATATGATTTATTCTGACCATATTCATTCTTCAATACATTTTTTTTGCATTACTTCAAGTTTTGATGCCACGATTGTTGAATTACTGACAGTGATGTTGAGTCTTTTTCTCTCAACTATTTACTCTCTTTACGATGAATAAATAATCTTTTTTTAAAATTTAATTTTGTTTTGTTAGTAATCTAATTTTTACCTATCTTCATGAAATCTCTTGTACTGCCACAGACAGGGTCCAGGTAGGTCCCTCAAATAGCACATGCTTCCGTACTTCCAACAGTTGAAAGCCAGAATTCGTGCATAACAGTCAACAGTCGGCTCCAGGGACTTGAAATAACAATCAAAACGCGCAGATGCTATTGCAAGTTATTCTCATCATAAATGTTTCAAGTAATCACTCAAGTTAAATGAAGGAAAACAACATCATGAATTACAAAGTACGCGAGAATGGAAAAATGTTGCAAAAGTTATGAAGTCAAAGTTTAAAAGGCGTAGTATACAAATTATAAACAATAACAGGAGACAATTCTGAGCATCGTGGAATTTGTAATTCATGTGCGCCGTTGTCACAACTCCATTATTCTTTACAGAAGAAGCCAACGGAGAAGATAGTGGACACGGCGTTAATTTTTATTTTGCTCATATATACCCCAGTCCTATTCATTTTTATTCATGCACAGAAATTAAACAATTCATTTACCTATGTATTTACTCGTGTGTGTGTGTGTGTGTCTGTGTGTGTGTGTGTGTGTGTGTGTGTGTGTGTGTGTGTGTGTGTGTGTGTGTGTGTGTGTGTGTGTGTGTGTGTGTTTGTGTCTCTATCTGTCTGTCCACACAAGATCTCCACTGGTCCTTCATGAATTCGAATGGAATTTTGTGGAAGGTTGGGCAATGAGCTACGGAAGAATTTAAATTTGGGGTCGGATCCAGGGATTTGTTTTCGATTGAGAGATTATATTCATCATTCTGTAGCAAAGAGGTTGTGGGGACGACTCAAATATGAATGAGGAAGCCAAAACATACTCGTGTTTTCAGTTCAATTCAATTCCGACCAGATTCCAGTGTTGTCTTTACATTAAGCAACATCGAGTCAGTTCAACTTAAATCGTGCGTAATCATCTACGATTTTGCTGGGGATATATTTCCACTTCACAAACAGGTTTGAATCGCGAGTACCTTCCTTTCCCCAAAGACTCTCCTTACTAACTTTTTCATACCTAATTGATGCGACTATTACAATGCACACACGCATTCTTATAACTCAAAACGTTACACTCACTTCAACATATATTTACTTCTTGGAACAATAACGATGCATAAACCTCAAATTCACCATGGACTCTTTTCGAACGCACGGTTGCATTCCAAAAATATGTTTTACTGCTATATTTGTTGTATAAAAGGATATATCTATTATATTCACCTCTTCGTCAAATGATTTATCGAAAACGCTTTTTGAATTAAATGTTGTATGTAGTTAACGTAACTCACTCAGATTAACCCAAGATCATGGAAGACGAACAGTTGATAAAAAGCTAGCTTCACATTTAAAAGGCAGTAATTCACCATTCAAAGTTTTTCCTCTTGTGATACATTTAATTCGCTCGAATTTATTAGAATGAAGTCAGTTTCATGGTCAATTTTTACTAGTTTTTATCTGTCAACAAGTTTTTTATCGATATAATATTTCAAAAAATTCTCAATGACATCTCGAGGAAGAGTAGGCCATAGGGTAAGGAAGAATTGGTTCAATTTGAGAGCGAATCCAGAATTTCTTTTATATTTACCTGCCCTATATCGTAGCTATATATGAATTGGTTCTTCATTCAGTATTTAGTGACAGTAGTGTCGGCAGGGGCATGCATTATCTGGGTGCTTTCTAGATTTTCTTTGTATTTCTGTGCAAATGCCTTCACTTCATTAATCACGTTAAGCACTGTGTTGATGGACATGACCAAATGGGATTAAATATCAAAAGTCAATATTCGTATGATCTTCTATTTTTTTTTTTTTTTAATCTTCCACTTGTGGTCGGGGTGTCGTGAGGTGGTCGGGGTGTCGTGAGGAGTTGCAGACGACGGTCGTCTCATTTCGGCAATTTTTTTCTCTTTTAATTTCATTTGAGTAATTATAATCCACTTCTGGTTCTGTAGACCCTCGAATCAGCATTACAACCTGGTTGATTTTTCCAAGAAAACAAACACGCACACGAACATTTGTCCAGAAGTTGTGAATAATAAAATTGTCCTTTACGTCATCTCAAGCTGACGTTGAGTGTTTCACTAACCAAACGATTCTCCAATCAGCATCATTCACTTGGTGTAGACTTAACTAACGTTGCTTTTGAAGTCTAATCTTATAATTTGGGGGGAATTCTCGCCTTTCGTGTTTGGAGTGTCCTGACAAGGACATCGAAGTGGACATGAGCGCAATATGAATAAATATGTCCGTGGCCCGTACGCAAAAAATGATTTTATTTTTTGTTATAAATCATTTTAACTTCATAATATCCTAACTACAAGTTATCAAATTGAGCAACAGAAGTAATTTCTGAAAATAATTCAACTCATAAAATAACTTTTAATTTTTGTATCTCAATCATCATCATCATCATCGTCGTTGTCGTCGTCGTCGTCGTCGTCGTCGTCGTCATCATCATCATCATCAGTCTTTGAACGTCCGTCGTTGGACATAGACATTCCCCAGGATTCACCACAATTCTCTATCATGGGCGTCGTGGAGTCAGTATTTCCTGAATTTGCCTAGATCATCTCTCCATTTTATGTTATGTCGTCCTCAGTTTCTCATGTGATCTTTGGGGATCCATTTTGTTAGTTGTAATGTCCATCGGCTATCTTTCATTCTTGCAACATGGCCTGCCCATTGCCATTTTAGTTTTTTAATCGTTTCTATGATGTCTTGGACTCCCGTTTCCTCCTTATGTACTGTGCTGTCTTGTGATCTCTCCATATGAGGTTGAGCATGAGTCTCTCATGCGCACACTGCATACTTCTCAGTTTGTTGGTCTGTGTCTTGATTAGGTTTCATGTTTCAGCTCCATAAGTGACTATCGGGAGAATGCATCGGTTGTAAACTCTTCTTTTCAGGATTATTGGGATCGTCTAGTTCTTGAGAGTTGAGCTTACTCTGCCAAAGGCTTGCCACCCCAGAATGATTCTTCGTTTGATTTCCTCCTCTTTTGAGGGTCTCATGGAGATTCGTTGTCTTAGGTAGATGTAGTGGTCTACCTTGCTGATTTTTGCATCTTCTATCTTGACAGCTATAATTGTTGCACATGACCTTCTTTTTACTGAAGTTCATGTGTAGGCCGACTTCTTTTTTTTTCAGAATTTGTTTTGGTTCGTCTTTCCGCAGATTTCTCCTTACACGAAGTCATAGCGTAGATTTGTCGAAACAGTTTTGTTTTACGCAGATATAATTTTGAACCTAATCTGTCACCCCATGAAGACAAATATGAATCAGGGTCTAGTGTGGTACCCTCACGCTCCAGTGTGATGCCTGATCCAATATTAAACATTCTCATGATTCCCTGGTGAAAAAAGTCATTATATCACTCTTTTTGTCCGTTTGTTCCTGTAAAGGGCAAACTTTACATGTACGCATTTAGGAGAACATCCATTCTAAATGGCTATAAGTGGTTATTTTTTCTTAGATGACTCCGTTGTTAAATGTTGTGTTGTATAGTTAAACCTTTTTTTAGCCTTCGCATGAGTCTTTAGGGCGTAAATGACATTTCTAGCTATGCAGTTACCTGGAAATTAAATCTAGCCAATTTTAGCGATTCAAAGTGGTTGGTCTCTTAAGAGCGGGTATGTGAAAATTGCCTCGTAGAGTGTCGGATCATTTTATATGTTGATGGATAGAGTATTGATGGGATGTGATTTGATCATAATTGGAAACAAGACAATAGATACGTGTATTCAGCTAAAGATGTTTAATATTGCACCATGAGAATATAAGTGACGTCACGGTAAAGGGACGAAAATGTATCTTGGCATTAATATCATTAGATGTAGTTGGTTAGTATCAGTAATAGCTTTATTATTTAGTAGGAGTATTAATGTGGTGATAAAATATCCTCCCTTTTGGGTATTTTTTTTGTCTTTGAGCTGAGAATAAAGTGAGAAGAAGTGATTGTTCGCATAAATCTTTCTTTTGTATGAGTTCAGAACTTTGTAATTTTTTTATAGATTGGAGACTGCTTTCACATTTTTTTGGTTGTTTTTCTTTCAGAATTTGAGCCTTTTTGGTCAGTTGAAGATTTTGAAGATTTGCATTGAAGATTTGCTGCGAGTGATACCAGAAATCCATGTGTATTTCGTTTTCAAAGCAAGCCAATGTTTGTTTTCCCCTTTCATCTACACTTTTTAATTTAGGATGAGAGAATGGTTTAGGATCGTGTTCTGGAGTCGCAAATTCTATTGAATGTCAAATAAATTTCTTCACATTTTCTTCATTCTGATGAGAGTCGTGCACGATTTTAGTTTTGTTAGAGATTGAGTGAATTTTCAAAGTATTTGGTAGATATCAATGATGTTTTCAATTCCTTTCTGTAATGTGCGTTCCCTTTTGATAGCATTATGAGAGTTGTTAATAGACGATTCCTCCTTGCTGGTAGGATAATTCTCTGGTAGGTTCCTTTTGAAATTAGGATCCAAAGTTTTACGTCTCTTTAGATTAAAATTTGTCCAACTGGGAACATTTCGATGTGTCAAGGCTGAAACAGACTTAACAGTTTCAGGAGTGTCTGTATTGTCAAATTTTCGAATACGATTCGATTTGAGATTTATCAAATGATCAGGAGTCGTTACTTCAGGGCAATTTGGAAGAAATTTACAGACATAATTTTGCATGCCTAGAAATCTTTGCAAATCTTGTTTGCATTTGGGTTGTGGCATGTTGCTAATAGCTTTATCTTTGCATAGATCAGGTTTAAATTTGTCGCTAGTGATGAGATGATTCAAATATGTGATAGAGATTGAGGAAAATTTTTTTTAGACTTTTAAAATCTTAGACCATATTTACATCATCGGTCAAAAACGAGTTTCAATATCTCTAGGTGTTCTAGAGTATTAGACCATACTATAATGTCATCTAGTAAGTTTTTTATTCCTTCGATTCCTTTAATTATTTGTGCTACTTCGATTTGAAATATTTTGCTTGCGATGTGTATTCTGTAGGGTAATCCAGTGAAACGATATCTTCCATAGGGTCCATTGGAAGATAGCAGACGATAACTTTCTTCGTCAAGTGGTATTTCCCCAAATCCGTTAGAGGCCTCTAGGTTGGAGGAATATTTTGGACCATGTATTTCAACCAATATTTCTTCTGCTGTGAAGAGTTTGCAAAGTTCTCATTTTATTGAGTTATTTAAACCACGTAGGTCTAGACGTTTGGTTTTACAACGATTACGATAGGTTCTTTTATAGAAACAATTGTTCCAATTTTTTGCATTTTTTCAAGTTCTTTTTTCAATTAGCTTTTCAGGGTTAAGGCAACTTTCCTGAAGGCGAATCACAGGAGTTATTTTTGGGTCTATAGTGGTATGGTGAATGGAGGGTGAAGTACCAATTTCACCGAAATAATCACCATCCTTTTGTAAATTCGAGTGATCGATTTAATATATTCTTTGGATCAAATTCAGTTTTTCGCGTGTATTTGCGTCAAGACTGGTTGAGATTCTGTATCTGCAACAATGAAGACGAGTGGAGTTTTACAATTCTTGTGATTTAAACTAACCGCTCGTTTTCCTAACACAGGAACATTAGTGCCATGACAATTTCACTGAAGTGTTTTTTAGGAGACAGATTTTAATGATATTTTTTGGTAACACATCTTCTTCCGCACCCGAATCTTTTAAATTTGACTGTCGACTTGTTGAGTTTCAAATTTACTGTCCATTTTTTCGGAATGTCTATCGTTCGTTATTGTGTGTGTATTATGTGAGGGAGATTTTATCCTCAGGTGTGGCTCTTTGGATTTGATAGCGTCTAAATAGAAATCTGCTGTATCCAATTCACTTTCCGAAGAAATCTGAATTTTATGCACCGATCCTTTAGAATTACAGACTTTGGAATAATGTCCTTTTACGTTACATTTACTTCAGTGATTTGCCCGAACAATTATTCTTTGGGTGATAATCACCACAAAATCTACAGGAGTGGATATAATTTTGGGTTTGGGTGGGTTTTTTGTTATCAGCTCTGGATTGTCGGTTTTGGAAATTTTTCGTACCAGAGTCTGTATTGACGATTTACAGCATTTATGTTATGGGCCAGCGCGGTAGGGCATGGCCCAACACTCCCCATAGTTCGCACAATGAAAGTTATACCAGCCGTTCCTGTTGGGTCAACAGTCCCAAAAGGCCCAGCTACATCACTTGCCTTAGATAGGAGTGATGTGCTCCAACAATTACCCAAACAAAACCCAACCCCCAAAACCCTTACCCAGAGAACGGCGTTATGCATCAGCACCTACAACGTCAGAACACTCTCAACAGACTCTCGCCTAATTCATCTAGAAAATGAAAAGAGAGAAAGTAAAACAAAGTGGAGAAGGCTTTCTCATCAATAAAAACCTCAAAGACGACGTGGCAAGCTTCAAAGCTGTTTCAGACTGCATGGCCAGTGTCATCATACAACTTCCAAAGAGGTACAAGTTGAATGTCATCCAAGTCTATGCTTTCACTTCGCAATCAACCAAAGAAGAAATAGATAACTTCTATTATGACTTGAACTCCCTACTGCAAAATACTAAAAAAAATACTTCAATGTCACCATGGGAAATTTCAACGCACAGACAGGGCAATGAAATGAACGCTGGGTTGATGAGTTCGGATACAAAATACGAAACGAGAGGGGTGAAGATCTTGTAAACTTTGCAACCGCGAACGACTTCAAAATCATGAATAAATTCTTCAAAATAAAACCCGATGGAAAGTGGATTTGGAAGAGCCCCAAACATGAAACTAAAAACGAAATAGACTACATCCTAACGGACAAAAGCGACACCATCAAAGACATTCAAATTCAAAACTAAGTAAACGTAGGAAGCTACTATAGAATGGTAAGGTGTAAGATGCAAGTAAACACTAATAGAGAACGCAGAAAATGTTCCACGCTAAACTGCAATCGCTAAACGTATCAATTGAACTCACCCAATCCTTCAAGCCAGAATTGAAAAACGGATATAAAATCCTTACCGAAAAGAACAATATCAACATCAACGAACTCCACAGCAGAATAACAACCGCTCAAATAGATGTTGCCACTAAGTTTAAGCAAAGAAACGCCTAAACCATTAGTAAAACTTATTGAAAAGCGCAGAAACCTCAAACCACCACCAACAATAAGGGAAAAATAGAAGAGACCGAACCAAACAGAATAATCAAAAAGAAACCAAGGGAAGACAAAAGAAGGTATACGACAGCAATCATCGAAATCACACTCGAAAAACGTCGAGGCTTTAAAGCAATAAAAAAAGCTCTCAGTATAGGACAGAAACAATTAACTAGCATACTCAAAGAAAACGGAGACATAACAACAGACAGACAGAATTGTCGAACGCGCCCAAAAATTCCACCAAGAACTCTACTCTTCAAGACATGGACAACTAAGCAAAGACTATGATACGTAAGACGCTGACAATGAGTTTGAGGACTTTCCAGAAGTTACATCATGGGAGGTAAAACAAGCCTCCAAACGAGCAAAAAGAAGAAAAGCCCCTGGACCAGATAATACCGCCATCGATCTACTAAAAAAGCTGGTAAGATCTTCAATTAAAAAAAAATAGCTATTCTATTTAATTTGTGTCTGAAACAGAGTAAAGTCCTGAAAGACTGGAAAACGGCAATCATAATGCTTTCACATGACAAAGGAAACCCGAAAGATCTCAACAACTACAGACCTATAAGCCCACTCAACTGCATCTACAAACTTTTCGCAAAAATCATCACCAACCGGATCACTAAAACACTTGACGAAAACCAACCACAGAAACAGGCTGGATTGAAAAGAAGTTACTCAACCATGGACCATCTCCATTCAATAAATCAGCTGAAAGAGAAAGTGGCAGAATACAAAATGCCACTCACTTATAGACTTCAAGAAGGCATTCGACACTATAGAAATTACCATGGTCATGAAGGCCCTCAGTCTACAAGGTGAAGACCCTGCATACGTCAAAATACTGCAACATATATACAATCACAGCAACTCCTTTATCAGGTCACATGAAGACTCTGAACCCTTCCAACTCCTAAAAGGAGTAAAACAAGGTGATACCAGCTTACCCAAACTCTTCACAGCCTGCCTTGAGATGATCTTCCGAAACCTGGACTGGGAGAATAGAAGGAATCAAAGTAGACGGCGAATACCTGAGCAACCTAGGATTTGCTGACGACATCGTCCTTTTCGCAGAGAACCTACATGACCTCCAATTAATGCTAGATGAACTAAACGAGGAAAGAAAGAAAGTCAGCCGACACATGAACTTCAGTAAAAAGGAGGTCATGCGCAACAACCATGAGAATGAGAACACACCTGTCAAAATCGAATATGCAAAACTGGAGAAAGTAGACCACTACATTTACTTAGGGCAACGAATCTTTATGTAACCCTCAAAAGAAGAAGAAATCAAGCGAAGAATCACTCAAGGATGGCAAGCCTTTGGCAGAGCAAGCTCAACTTTCAAAAACAAGGTCCCATTAATCCTAGAAAGAAGAGTTTACAACCGATGCATTCTCCCGATAGTCACTTATGGAGCTGAAACATGGAACAAAACCAAGAGACAGACCTACAAACTGAGAAGCATGCAGCGTGCACATGAGAGAATCATGCCCAACCTCTCATGGAGAGATCACAAGACAGCACAGTACATAAGGAGGAAACGGGGGTCCAAGACATCATAGAATCCACTAGAAAACGGTCATGTTGCAAGAATGGCATACAACCGATGGACATTACAACTCACAACATGGATCCCCAGAGAGCACATGCGAAACCGATGCCGGCAGAATACAAGATGTGAAGATGAACTGGAGAAATTCAGAAAATACTGGCTCTGCAACGGTCACGATAGAGGAATGTGGCGAATCATGGGGAAGGTGTATTTCTAACGACGGACGATAAAAGGATGATGATGATGATGATGATGATGATGGTGATGATGATGATGATGATTATACTATCAACTGATGAAAATGAATGTCAACTCGAGTAGGAGACACTCCTCAGTATAAAAAAACTTGTAAACACTGTAAAATTCATAGTCCATGAATGAACAATTGTCTCAAAACACTGTGAACTTTTATTT
>OY735210.1:60975972-60995972 GCA_963457665.1 Thysanoteuthis rhombus | reverse complement strand
TTCCCTCCTGCTGGTACAAGGGAGATCAAATGAAGATGTTTTTCATTTGAATTGTATTCTATGTATTTACCAATCTGTTTACTACATATTTTTTTTATTAGTGACTTGAAAAAAAAAAAAAGTCAAATGATCTGAATATAAGTTACGACGGAACCACTTCCCTTTTATCCTCGGAAGAGAAATTTTGAAAGTAAGGTTTACGATCAAACTCCCTTTCCTCGGATCGAATTTAATTTAAGAGTTACAAAAAAACCTCTTTCCTGCTGCTGGAAGGGAAAACGAACTGCCCTTCTGGTATTCCCGTCTACTTATTCAAGGGAGATTACTGAATTTTTCATATGAGGGTATGAAATGAGAAACTGTAACTTTTTATCCGGGCCTGTTAGATTAATTGACTAAAAATTGATCTGAAAGGCAAAAAGAAGCCGAAAAAATTCGATTTTTTTTCATCGAATGAAATTAAATGAAAAATATTTAACCAAGTTATCTCCCTTGCACCAGCAGAAGGGAATAAAAAGTTGGCCTGCCTTTTCGTACTATTTCAACGAAGAAAAAGATCTGACCAAGATCTATAAATGCCCCATTTCTTTTTTTATTTATTTATTTTTTTTTTTGAAAACTAGTATCGCCAAAATAACAAAATAATTTTTAATGAATGATGACCGAGACCCTTACATTATTTTGGGAGGTGATTTTCTTATACTGATTTCTTTTTTTCATAAAGATTATTTTCATGACTCGATGATTACCGCTTAAAGTTCAGTTGTTCTCCTTTAACGAATATCTGTTTTTTTTTTGGGGGGGGGTTACCACTTACCCACCTTCACGACGTTTGAGTGGCAGATCTATTCTCCGATCGCCCCCACCAACACAACGTAAAATTTTAATTTTCAATTTGACAGGCGGACAGACACCTTGCTTTATTATAATGTAGAAGATTGACAATTGCTCAAGGTTGTGCGTGAATCCAATACTTGTTTAATCAATCTTAGAGAAAATAATCAGATTTGTATGTTACCTCAGTTGTTTTGTTCATTGTTTCAGCTAATTGTCTCTCTGGCCTTCAATTGTATGTGTGTGGGGTGGATTAGAATCTTTCCAGATACAATGTAAACTTAAGAAAGAATGGACACAATTGGTCAAAACATGGTAATCAAAACAATGAAGATGCTAGTTTGATCTGTTGAGTCCATTACTCATACTTATTTCCTGCTGACTGGTAACAATTTTTGAACTTTGCTCACTATGTATTTCAGTTTTTCACACATTTTAGCATTGTTTAATGTTTATTTGTTTTAACTTCAAATGAAATGTCTTGAACTTTCGCTTTTCTTTGGTTGATTCTATTTTCACCTTGAAAACTGAGAAATTCCTTTTCGTCAAATTTTCTAATAAATAAATTCCAAACATTTTGGCTTGTTTAGAATCAAGCTGACCTTGGAATGGGCAAAATCGATTATAAAATTGTCAAATTGTTTTATAAATAAATCAATCTGCAAAATGTTAATTTGTTGCTCGAGACCTTGACACAATTTTCTAGTGGTGTTAAAATAAACATTCAACATTTACAAATAATGCAAAGGCCATTATTTGATTATTATTTCGAGTTTTTTATGATTACTCTTCACCTTTGCCTTATTAGTTGCTTATCATAACTTTGGCCTAGGCCTATTTCCCTCAGGCAGTGAGTAAAAAGTGTTCTACTGGAAAATAAGCTTGTGATGAGAAGCAACTAAAAATGATTTGTAATACTTCATCTGATGAAAAATGTATTCAAATACTGAAACTACCAGAATGTAAACAAACATGGCTGCTGATTGGAACATTTTCAAGGGTGTTATTCAAACTCCTGTCTTTAGTCTTGGTAGCTCAATTGATAGAGCAAGCTGGTGCAAATGTTGCTTCCTATTGAGAATGTCAACTTAAATCTCACAAGCTTATTCTTTATTTTCTGATTGGATACTATTTATCTATTTATTGCTGGTGGGAAATTTATATCTTTATTTATATTGATATAAATATATAGATATAGATACATGTGATCCGAGATAATGAATTATAATTCTATTATATAGAAACTCATTTGTGATGATCTCCCCTCGTTATATGGTCGATTGTTTAACTCAATGGTAAGAGCATCACTATGTAGAAGTGGCTACCCTATCAGTGGCAGGTCAGATCAGATCATTGCAGCAGCCTCATTTTCTTTAATGGTTTATTCACATTTATCTAAATAGATATGGCAGGATGACAGATCATTTCAAGTTATATATATATCCTTTCAGGCAGACATAAATAAACCTATTAGAAAAAATAGAGCAGCTGCAGGGATCTGATCCTCCTTTCAGCTATTTTCTATCTCTTTTTTTTTTTTTTTTTTTTTTTGCTGTATGCCACAAAATTCCCACTGAATTATCCAAGACTGAACCACAATTATTGAAAAACCTGAATAGAAAACTCTGGAATAACAAGAGATAACTGTATTATCAAAATGGAAAAAAAATTTAAATTCCATGTATCTCTCCGTTTCTTGTTCTCATTTTAAAGGAAGTATTAAAATTTTATCCTTTAAAAGAACTATTATACTTTTATCTAATAGTTTTTCAATTTTACTACAGGATTTCAATGGGTCTCGCTAGATGGCCAAGACAATTTGTGTACTTGTTATGATTCATACTTTTTAATGATCTTCAGTCAAAGTTCATGAGTGAATCTATTGTTAGATTAATGCATTCTTCATTTAATTTATTTATTTTCTTATTCAAAGACTGTTACTCTGTTCTGAATGACCATTATGTTGACTGTTTGTACTTTATTATTCAGGATGACTAACTACTCTTGTTTGTCAAGGCTTTTTTTAATTTATTTATTTATTTTTTTCATTGACTGCTAGTATATATGTCCTTTAGATCTTTGAAGTTTCTTAGGATGTATGTGTCATGAAAAATCAAGTAAATGAGATTTTTCCTGGATTTTATAACCAGTGATGCCATCATGAAACGTTTGGAGAAATTAGTCCACATTACTTGACTGGACAGACCTATAAATTAGATGATCTGCTAAATCCATGTTTTTCATCTATCCCAGAATAAGTCTAATGGGACAAATGTATCCCATCATGATTTTGGTTCTTCAAAATATGGAAATTTTTCTTATATTAAAAGAATGGTTTTCTCTCTAAGCCATTAAATAAAAATGACCTGTTTTTATGGGTTTTTTTCTTGTTTTTTTTTTGTTTTTTTTAAATATATATACTCTTTTTAAAAATTTAGGCTTTGAGCCCCTTAATAGGTTAGTCCTATCATTAAAAAAAAACTACCTCTCCTTGCGCGTCTCCTTGAACCATTTACATTACTTTATTTTTTTTTCTTCCCTTGCAATAGGATAGAAATTTATTAGCTAGACCTGATTTATTGAAGATTAGAATTTTTTAGATTGTAATGCCATTTATTATCTTGAAAGTTTCAATTCAGTATCATCTTGCCTAACCCCCTCTCAATCAAGTTCGTCATAATGAACTTAAATCTCTCATACCACTTATTATTCTGGCAAATTTTCTCTGTACTATCTCTAATTTCAAAATTAATTTCCAAAGACCATGTAAAGCATGTGGGGGCCCCAAGCCTGTACACAATACTTCTAATGTGGTTATACTTATTGCTTCATGAATTCTTAGAGTAATGTCTAGATCTCTTGACAATATTTTTTTCTAACCAATTTTCAAGTTAATTTTAACTGAAGAGATGCTTTCCAAAATTAAATTGATTGTTAAATTCTACACTTGAGTCTTTCTTCTGATACTTTTGTAATGGTTGATTACATTAAGTGTATTTGTACTTTATTTTTGTATGTCAAGATGTATTACTTTACCTTAGATCCACATTAAATTTTGAATTCCATGCAAACTCCCAAAGATCTAACTTTACTAAGTTTTCCTATGCTATTTTGCATTCATTTGATCCAACTAATGATTTTGAATCTGCAAACGTTTTTACCACACTTTATGTATGATCTTCCAGAGAAATCAAACATTAAGAACTATTACACCCCTATGCAGACCCCTGTGGTACTCCTGACATGACTAGTATTGTTCCAGAAAAAGTAACTTCGACTTGTATTTTCTTATCTTGAAGTCTTCTACAAGACTTCTTAGATTTTTTGAAATCCCAAGATTTCCCTTTTTCACAATTAATCTATAATATGAGACCAGTATCAAAAGCCTTACTGAAATCTAAATCTAAAATATCTGTACAGCATTCCATTAAATGTCAATTTATAACTTTGATAGTTTATAAGTAATTAGTGTTGATTTACCAAAAAGGAAACCATGCTGATTTACTACAATTTTACCAGTCATAAATTCTGTGCTTTCTGATAACCCTCTCATATTTTCCATGATATGCATGTTAGACACAAGCCTATAATTGCGAGCTTACTATACTGAATCTTTATGTAAAGCTACAACAATAGCATTTTAAAAAAAATTCTAGCCTTTTTCTAAATTCTCCCATAATACATCGAATAATTTTGAGTACAATTATAAAATTTGAATCACTTGTGAGATATTTAAGTAGTTTTGGGTGAATTTCATCTGTCTTGGATAAAGCTAATTGACTTAATGATTTTGCCAGCTTGTCTAGTGAGATAACTAATACCCCCCCCCATTTCATTTGATGAATTGGATTCTTTTTCGTAACAATCTCTTTGCAAAGGACCAAAACCTTAAAAAGAATAGACAGATTGAAGAAAAAAAACTAGTATCTCTACAGTTTCCTGAGGTGAATTTGACATTTTCTTTTTTTTCCATTCCATTTTTTTCACTTCAAATAGTTAAAAAATTGCTTGAAATTTTGTTCCAAATTTTTCGCCAACTTGTAATCATATTTTAATTTAGCGTCAATTTCGATATTTTAGAATTCTCTCTGTTTATAATGTTGTTTGTAAGTCAGCCATGGATGGTGTCTTATTAAGCACTTTCCAGATTTTATCTTTCTCTTTGCTTTTACAAAACTAAACTTGAATCATCTCAGTTTTCTCAAAACTTCACCATTCTTTCTTCTAGACACCATTTGGCAGTTCACCTGATGATACCAAAAGTTCAAGTAACTCCCTTCACATTTGTTCAACGTGTTTGCCCTCACTCATACTATAACCCCCCCCCCCTGCTTCAGTCTCATCTTACACATGTTTACTTTGTAAATGGTGTGAGTAACTCCACCTCAATTATTAAACTATTGTTTCTAGAAAACGCCTGGTGAAGAGTAGATTTTTGCATACATGAACTAACTTGTTTTACATGAGAAGGACTATTTTCTTGATACCAATGCAAACCTCCAATAGAATAGCTATGGATTCTGACCCTTGAAACCAATCCAACTTTGTCGCGTATAAATAGCTGACCCATCATACTGAGTAATATTTTTTTCTATCTTCCCTATACCAATTAAAATTGATGTACTAATTTCTGTGTTACTAGTTTTGTTTCTTTGATACAAATATTATATTTTTGTGATTGACTAATTAGTTCACTCAGTTTGTAAATTGAGTTTTGTATTAGTATGTAACTATTTTGTTGGTATAGTTAGTAAGTAAGCTGACTTAATCCTGGTTTACCACTTGTTAGTATAAAAGACGATGCTGAACAGAATTAAAAACAATGAAAGCTTATTCACCACTCATTATTCATATTGTCTGGCATGTGTGAGTTTGATCATCCATTTAACATTAAAATGGTGGCTTTCTCAACAGAGCTAAATGAAATGAAAGTTCTTCTTCCATAATATCTCTGGGAAATTCAAACCATATTCGCATTTCCATTCTTTTCTTTTTCAACCCAGCCAACCCCACACATGCTGGGGTGCCACTATTTCATTATAACTTGTACATGGCATTAGCATTTTAGCTGTCATAGCTCCCTTTCCACAGTGTGCTTAGGGCTAGATTTGCTGACTATGGGAAAGGTTTCAAATCTATATTTTTGTTTGTATTTTCCTTAAGTGTATTTAAAGCACATCTCTTTAATAATCCTATCCCCTCTTCTTGCAGGTTCCACATTTCTCCATGATTTTATCAGTTTTTTTTTTTTTCTTCATTTTAGCGATTACAACTATGCATTCGCTTATCTCATTCACTTATTTTAATTAATCTGTGGGGAAAAAATACATTTGATTTATTTTTTTTGTTTAGATATTCCAGTTTCTAAAGGCTTTTTGAAAACTTTTCTTATTTAACGGGGAACTGCAAGTCTAATGAAGGTAAAATAAACAGAAAATACGGCCCTTATATGTAGTAAAGTTGAGCCTAATAAATTTCTTCCAAGTTATAAGGATGTACTTGGCTTATTGTTTTCCAATGTCTGAATCATCTTTCATCTTGAGGAAATCTGTATTGCTATATTGACTCTTTGATGGTTGCAGTAAAGAACATAGAAGCAAATCATTTGAGAGTTTTTTTTAATAACTAGTCCACGACTCGATGCTCCACTGAAGGTTACCATGGGTGGGGAAAAAAGAAACAAAACGTAATATTCAGTGAGAGATCACCAGCAGTGATGCATTGTTCGAGGTTTTAATTATCCGTAACCCAACAAAATCTTGATGAGATTTTTAATTTGACTGATCTTTGTCTTTTATCTATATATTTATTTTGATCTGACAATTCAAAAAAGGAAATTTTTTAATTCTTTTTTCCATTTCTGTTTGTTTTGCATCATGTCAGATTAAAGTTCAAATTTTTATTCCAAATGTACGATGTCCATTGTTATGAGAACTCATTCGGGTGGTGTTATTTGATCTTTCTTTTTCTGAATATAGCACTGTATGTCGCTGATGAATCCATGTACCTTCAATATTGGCAAAGATTAATTACAACTAAATGAGAACAAAAATCAAGAGAAACCCTGGACAGAATTCCAAATAGTCAAAGCTGAAAGATTTGAAATATTCAAGAATGAAGTACAAATAACGCTACCAGAACAAGATGACTCATGTGTGGTCCCCATTGGAACATATAATTGGAGATGAAAAGAGAAAAAAAATAAATGAAAATGATTTACTTTTTCCAAATTGTTAAATCATTAAATTATACATTGTCTGAAAAATCCTACTTATAATGTAATATATGTATTATGCAGGACAATTAAACGCCTTTGTATTATGCTATTTACTTGCTTGCAAATTAACCCTCTATTTTCTATTGGTAGTCAACATTTCTTGCTGCTTTCCTCTCTTCATTACGATGCCTAAGTATTCCTCTTATTTAGGCCTTTATTATGAAGGCCTGAATAAGTCAGAGCCGTGTCTGTGACACGTATATTAACTTCCTATGCTCATCCTGGCTGGTATTGCCTGACAACAGGCTTTGCTGATGGCTGCTACTGATGCTATGTGTGACAGACACGGTTCATTACATATATGATGTACTAAATTTGGCTCTTTGCCAAGTGTGTGGCACCTATTAAGGATCGAATTCACTACAGCCTTGATGGTTTGCAAGATAACTATTGCTCTGTGTTAAAATTCAATCCTGTTTACCAGTGGTTCCCAAACTCTTGAATTGCAGCACCTTAGATTTTTACATGACTCCCCATGTTAGAAAATACTAAATGATTACTTTTACATTGATGTGGTTAGGTTAGTCAGAAGTGATGAATTGCGTATTTTAAATTCATTTAGTTACGTATTTGTATCTAGTTGGATGGGTGAGCCTGAACTAGCGACAACCACCCTCATTTTCTGTTCCACATTTATTTTTGATTAATAGTTGTAGAAAAACACAAGTACTGCAGAAAACCAAGCTTTAAAAAGTTGTTGCTTATAGAATCGGGATTCTTCCGCACTTAGCAGAGGATATTCATCTTTTACTGATATCTGGAACCAAGTTAATTCAATGTTGGCAAATTTTGTTGCCATTGAATTACAGTTGATTGAAATCATCAAATTTTGTAAAAAAAAAAAAACCTGGAGAGCCACAGCACACACTTTTAGGATCACTACTATCTACAACGATGCATTTGAAAATCCTGAAAGAACAGGATAATTCTGTGTTTTGCTTATAAAATACGTATAGAAATGAGATCATAAGCAAAATTGTGGCTGCCAACAAAGATAGCATGATGGAAAAGCTTAATTTCAGAATCTCCTCCACTACCTGCTGTTATGTTTTCAGCAGATGAAATTGCAACTGACCTTAGACTTCAGTGGGGGTAATCTCCAATTCAAAGTTTGACAGACACAGCCCCCCCCCTTCCCTAGTTTGAATACAGCCAATTTAGGAAGCAATTGAATATGGGTCAATGTCTCTGCTGATAAGGTCAAAAGTCACTGCTATTTATTAAATACGAATGAAAACAAGATTAGGAAAATTCCTCTTTTCATTTGTACTTTTGGATGTTATATATTTTCAGTTAGTTGCTCACTGTTGGTCATTTATTCTTCTCAACATGGTAGAACTGGTCTATGAAATGGGCTTTGTAGTTTCCCTAGACCCCCCCCCCCTTCATTCTTATTTGCATGTCTACACTGCTAAGTGAAAATAAATGTGACCTTGATTCAGTCATGTGATACGATCTATTAGTAGCTATAAATATTATGATTTTAAAATTATTGAAGTTAGTGTTGTGGTTTTTTTTGCTTTTTGTTCGTTTTCTTCCCCTGAAGTAGGCAGAGAAGACCTTATGTTCTCATATTGGTTATTAGTCTCACCATTCTGGCTATTGTACTATCTGGTTTTGCTTTCAGTGTCTGTCATTGTTGGTAACCTTTTGGGAACTTTAAAGACTTAACTGATCCCCAAATAGCAAAGGGTCACAAACTCAGAACAAATTTTTTTTTCTTCTGATTCTGGTATACCATCAACTAATATTTTACAGGTATAAGTACATGTATACTAATTACTGAAATCTATTAAATTCTATCTTTTTAATCTACTATGCTAGAAAATGTAAATCCTAATGAATGGGAATTATTAGATGTTGAAGACTTATTCAATCAAGTAAATAAGATTGCTTTAACGCATTATAAAGAAATGGCTGTAACATGACCAGCCCACAAAGCTTGAACCTTAACCAAACCATGTGTTTTAAAAAAAAAAAATCCCCAAATAAATTTGAGTTTGTCAAGTTTTCTTCAAAATGGATTTTATTTACAAACTCCTTTATACATTTTTTTTATTAAGCTCTGGTTCAGCTTCCAAATCTTGTGACTCTGTCAAAAACTGGAATTGTCAAGTGCTTGCTTTACCCCAACCCCTTCCTTTCTGCTTACTTTTCTATTTTTCTTTTCAAACATGCCTAAATTTTTGTGCCTTTTTTTTTAAATTTTTTTATTTGACTCCTGTATGAAAATTGTCTGTTTGTGTGTCTTTCTTCCTTCCTCTCTCTCTGAGTTGTGTGCACATGTGTGTTTATAATCTATGTGTGTATTTAGTCTGTGGGAGGTATGGTTAACTAAACTGAACCACGACATGGAAGGGGGTGTATATACTGGAAGGCCATGTAAAATATTACCATGTGCATTTCTTATCAGGTTTAGATATTAATATGCACTCATTTTATTTTATTTTTTTCAATTTAATCAACTCCATGTATGGACTAAAATTTCCTTATCACGTGTGAATCTTTGATCATTGACAAACCTTCAAACTTTGTCCCCCCCTTTTGCTTTATTCTTTATTCAGTTGACTCTCGAACTTTGCTTGAGGTTGAAGTATAGAACCCGATACAAAATTGAAATTCCATGGATAACTTTTAACCCCAACTCTCATGCTTTGCCGTTTACTTACAAAACTTCCTCACAGTCACTCAAACATGAAATGATCATTTGATCATTTAGTAGAGTATATTTTTGATAATAGATTTCGAGGAATATCTCTCTCTTTGAGAGAGCATTGCTATGCTGTGGCGGGTTTGATTCCTGGAGAGTGGTGAACATTTCACCAACCATGCAACTACTTTAAGTACACCCATATCTTCACTAGCTCTACCACTAGCAAGATTTATTACACCTTTCATAACTCAATCGTAGCAAAAATATATGCTTTCTAGTGTACACTAGATGCAAATGATAATACATAGGCAAGTTCGAGTGGCCATAGAATTACCCTTCCGCACCCCCAGACATAATTTTGCCAGACGTCAGATTTACAATCTTTGCAAAAATAGAAAAAATGCACCTACAGACATAACAAAAATTCTAGAAAGGCATGAAGATATGTGGGTTAACCAACTTTCAACTTTCTCCCCAAATGGATTCGACATTAAACTCAACCCTAACCACACAGATCTCTAACATCATAATCCTCCCACTAATGACAACCTAACCTCCACACCCTACCCACCTTCATGCATATCCAATTTTGGGAACTTCTGCTAAGCCACACAGACCCCTACCTACAGAAACCTTTGTATGGTATTTCCCTTGTGCAATTCATAGCCATCATCCTTTCCATGACCAGTAAGGATATCACATATGAAGTTCCTAGACCCCATTACCCAACTAGATGTACTCTACTCAGCCTACCCATACAAACTAATACTGAACAACTACCCTACAACCCTGACATCTTTTGGCCTTTCTAAGACCTACTGCTGCTGCTGCTACTACTATTATATCCTGCCACAGACCAATGCAGACAGAACAAAATCCCACACATGATGACCCTGGAGAAATCCTCCTCCTCCTCCATTCTCAATTTTGCTTCCTAAGTAAAACATCTGACATTAGATTTATTTTCTCTGGAAACTTTTTTAACCACTGAAAAGTATACACACACGCACACTACATGCTAAAGATGGAACACCCCCTGAAACATACTAATTAATTCATATCTGCATTAAGTCTCCATACACTCTTACTCCTGAATCTCTCATTCCCTAGTGTTAACATACATGAAATGATCTCCCATTGCCACAATATATCACTCAATTAAGACAACGTTAATAGAATAAACAATTTAAGAAGATAGGGCTACTGCAGGAAATGAACTTGCTACTGATAGGGTAACCACTTCAACATAGCAATGCTTTTACCATTGTGCTAAGCAGTTGCTGGTAATGCAAAGGCTAAATAACTGCTTTCAACCCAAATTCTCATCTTAGTTAATGAAAATTCATTATACAGTCTATGATTTTTTTTTCCCTTTCACATATAGTATTTGTATATTGTATATATTGTGCGTATTATCAACCAGTGACTGTGTTGCTGGGGTTTCCTTTCCCTCACACATAATGGTGACTTGAGTTTTGATTGTTATTATGGACAAATATGTCCACCACCTCTCGGCTCTCTCTCTCTGACTTGAAATCCACTGTTGGACATAAACCTTCCCCAAGTCTGCCAGTCTTTTCTTTTCATTTTGAATTTGTCCAGATAATCTTACCATCTTTTTGAAAAATTTTTTTGTTTGCTGACTCCCATGATCTCAAGGGATTGATGTAGTCTCTCTTGATGTCTAGTGGTTGTCTGATACTTTTGCAACATGGTTCCTGACACCTGATTGCTCCCTGATATATCTGGTTGTTTTACAATCTTTTCATGGAAGGTTTAGCATTGATCTCTTTCAAGTCAATCTCCCTTCACAAAGAAAATGAAAAATTTTTTCAGATGTTTATTTTATTTTTTTCCAGGCAGTTATTTTTGCTACGACAACCCTGCTGCCCTCAACGATGATATGACCCGAGATTTAAATCTTTCAGAATCAGAATTCATGAGTTTTTACATGTGGTACTCGTGGCCAAATGTTATTCTCTGCTTTTTTGGTGGGTTTCTCATCGACAGAGTTCTTGGTGTCCGAATGGGAGCAATTATTTTCAGTAGTTTTGTTACTGTTGGCCAGGTAGGTACCTCTCGGCCTCTGAGCCGAGACTTACCCAACGCAGGCATTGGAAATTGAGTCTGGTGGTCTGTGTTGGGTAAGTCTACGAGATAAAGATCTCTCGTGTTTTTTTTTTCCTTTTCTTTTCTTTTCTTTTCTTTTCCTCTGCCTCATTCTCAACCTGTGCTGATTTTAATTGTTTGCGTCACTTGATCAAATCTGATAAACAAGCGGAAGTTATTTTAATTTTCAAATCTTAATCACACACATCTAACTGTTACACTTGTAGTATTCCAAGCAGCCATCAGCCCCACCCCTTTCTTACTCTTCTTGAATAACTTCCCTTTATTTTCTCTTTTACTGTCACACTAAGTAGCCATTAGCCAGTTGTTCACTGATAAGATCAGTGAAGTGATGGGTTCATGGAGTAGTAATAAAGGGCCTTAAATTCTCTTGAGCATATTGTTTGAATAGATCCAGACATGAAATTCTCAATGACAAAGAATCCTCTTGGATTTTTCAAAATGCTTATGTATCGCTTTTTTCTCTCTCTTTTTTTTTTTTTAAATTTTTTTATCAACATAATAAATCATAAAGTAGTAGAATTTTTTTTTTTCCTTTCTTTCTTGCTATTTGACCATCTGCAACTGGCTATTTCTATTACAAGTTAGAAGATAATAGAAATTAATTTTTTCTTGATTATTTATTTTTTTATTTAAAAAAATTTTTTTTCAAATATCTTCTGTAGGTTATTTTCTCACTTGGTGCAATGTTTAATCTCATTTGGTTGATGGATGTTGGAAGATTTGTTTTTGGGTAAGCGTCTTTTTTTTTTTTTTTTTTTTTTCCTCTTTTCCCTTCCCCCGTCATTCCTTTGTATTTTTGTTTTCAGTTTGGGGGGGGGGGATATAATCCTGGTAAAATGGAAATGTTATGTCATATGGTTCAATGAATATAATTCATAATTATCGTTTTTATCCATCGGAAACATTTTCAAATCATGATTCAAGAAAACCATGTTTGGTCAACCTCCTATGAGCATTAAATTTTGCTGTCATGATTATAAGACCTTGAAATCAAAACTTGTTTTTTTTTTTTTTGTTTGTTTTCTAATGAAAATATTTTTGTTCATAGCCCTAATTTTTTTTTTTTGTCAGATTTTTTTGAGATTTATCTCCCTTTGTATTTCTTGATATAGTAAACTTGATAGGTTTTCTTTCCTCAGAATTGGTGGGGAGTCTTTAGCTGTGGCTCAAAATACATATGCGGTCAAATGGTTCCAGGGAAAAGAACTTAACATGGTCTTTGGATTACAATTGAGTTTTTCTCGTATTGTGAGTATTTTCTTCATCTTGTGTGTGGAAGAGGTTAAGTTTAACCGACTGTGCTGCAAGACCACTAGTTCAGGTCATTTGGATCAAACTCCAACATGATGTCTTGAGTGGGTTGCTTGTTAACCACTACTCTATTATATCATTTTGTGTGTGTGTGTGTGTGTGTGTGTGAGATATATATAATATGAAGCGATGTCTGACATGTGAATGATAAATTTTGTACTGTGCTTGATATATACAACTGAACTCTAAGAGTTAGAAATAAACAGGGCCCCAAAAAGGATGGAAACATAAACGTGTGTGTAATATATATATATGTATTTATATATATATATATATATATATATAATATATATACACATATATAATGTAATTTTTTTTTTTCTTTTCCCCCTCCCTTTTGCTTTTGTTGGGTAATTTTTTTCCTAATTTTCTCAACTGACTGATAATTACTTTCAATAAAAGTGATGGATTAATATCATTGACTTTATTTTATGACTTTTTTTTTTTTTTTTTTTTTTTTTTTTCCCCAGGGTAGCACTGTAAACATGAACGTAATGGGTCCTTTGTACAAAATTTTCACTGCAAAAGATCCCGGACACAAAGGGCTTGGTTTAACTTTGCTTATTGGTAAGTGATCAGTATTATATCTTAAATTCTGGAAAAGGTCTCATAATCATCAATTACTCCAGCATCCTCATCTTATTTTTGATCAGAATTTTTCAGCTGGTATTCTGAGCAAATTTTTTTTTTTTTTCTTTTTTTTTTCCTTTTTTCTTTTTCTTTTTTTTCCTTTTTTTTTTCTTTTTCTTTTTTTCCTTTTTTTTTCTTTTTCTTTTTTTCCTTTTTTTTCTTTTTTCTTTTTTTTCCTTTTTTTTCTTTTTCTTTTTCCTTTTTTTTTCCTTTTTTTTTCTTTTTCTTTTTCTTTTTCTTTTTTTTTTTCTTTTTTCCTTTTTTTTTCTTTTTCTTTTTTTCCTTTTTTTTTCTTTTTCTTTTTTTCCTTTTTTTTTCTTTTTCTTTTTTTCCTTTTTTTTTCTTTTTCTTTTTTTCCTTTTTTTTTCTTTTTCTTTTTTTTCCTTTTTTTTTCTTTTTCTTTTTTTCCCTTTTTTTTCTTTTTCTTTTTTTTCCTTTTTTTTTCTTCTTTTTTTTCCTTTTTTTTTCTTCTTTTTTTTCCTTTTTTTTTCTTCTTTTTTTTCCTTTTTTTTTTTCTTCTTTTTTTTCCTTTTTTTTTTTCTTTTTTTTCCTTTTTTTTTTTCTTTTTTTTCCTTTTTTTTTTTTTTTTTCCTTTTTTTTTTTCTTCTTTTTTTTCCTTTTTTTTTCTTTTTCTTTTTTTTTCTCAATTTTCTAAAATGCAGCCCTTGATTCTAGATGGACAATTAAACTTCAAAACTGTTGCGTTTATGCTTTTATTATTCCAATTTTCATTGCTTTTTTTTTTCTTTCCCCTTACAGTTGGTGGAGCTTCTTGCCTTGTATCTCTGGCCTGTGCTTTTGCTCTCGCTTTCTTTGACAGACGAGCAGAAAAAATTTTGAAAAACAGAAAAACATCAGGTAAGGTAATCTTTATTATTGGAAGAATTATTGTTACATATATTTGATTAAGATCAGTCTAAATTAATAAAAATAATCGGGTGAGGCATTAGATTTTTCCTTGTGTAAAAGATTAATCTTACTATCTCAAATAATTATCATTGTTTTTATAATGTTCAATTTAACCAAAATTTCAGAACAGTGATAATAGGAAATATATGAGAATTAATCTTTCAAATATCTACAAAATTGAGTTTAGTACAGGTTGCACGTCTCTTATCTGCCACGACTGCGATTTTGAGCTGTAATTTAGCAATTCAGGAAAGAAAAGAAATCTGGTAAGGTTTCAGTCACCAATACCATGAAATTCTTAAAAGACTTGTTAAACAGAATCTCTAAAGATGTAAAAAAAAAAACAAAAAAAAAACACTGTTTTAAAACAGAATAAAGATTCTAAATTCTGTAGCACAACACAATCTTTGGAATAAGGAGACTATCCTGCCCAGAAAAATTTTTTATTTTAAACATACCACTGATGCACATGGAAAATATAGAACTCTTTTTGCCACTAAGGAAGCCACTTGCCATACACTTTATAATCCTAATATGAAATTATCCAAATATCTTATGATCTAACTCGGGAACCACATGAAATTTCCTATGTCTAATAATGGACAACTTTTTAACAGGTTACTTTTGAAAATATGAGTCTGCATTTGTGAGTGATGAGTTGATATTTGACAGAATTAGGTCTGCAAGCCAGTCTCACAGACTGATAGTGAATTCAGTATTGGACTTAGCTGTATCTTTAATTAAAAAGATGTTAAATGAAAAAACCTCAAAAAACTAATGTATTACTTTTGATGTTTTTTTCTTTTTTTTATCCTAGAGGAAGTTGTCAATCTGAAAGATGTGAAAGATTTTCCACTAACCATGTGGCTTATGACGATCATCTGTGTGGCGTATTATGTAACGGTCTTCCCATTTATCGGTCTGGGTCTGTAAGTGTCTTTCATGTAAACTTGGATTAAAATCACTTTCATAGATAATGGCCTACAAGGTGGCTTTTTATTTTTTTAATTCATTTTCTTTTTTTTTTTTTTTTTGTTTGTTCCTGGGTAGTGAGTGTTACTTTCTAATTGCTTATGTGCAAGTATAGACCAGGACATACCTTTTCAATTTTTTAATTAAGATTGTGCAAATTCACTGGTTGAAAATGAGTAGATTTCAAATTATCAATCTGTTGGTCACAATGAGGGTTTTATATACCCTCTAATACGCAAAAGAGAAAAACCTTCCTGTATTTTTCGTCTGGGATTTTCTTTTGAATGCCCCCCCCCTTCAACTAATGTCTTTTCAATTACAAGAGGTTAACAGAATAAAACAATGTTTATTAAAGTTAGCTTATAAAAGCTGGTAAATCATGATTAGGTTAATATTTCTAATTACATTTCATGTTTGGTGCCAAGTTCTGTTTTAGCAATAATAGAAAAGCTAAAACTCTGGCCATTTATCTAATTAAACTGTTTTTATTATATTAATTTTATCTGTGGGTATGCATGTTACTGTAACCCAGTGGAAAGAGCACATGGTAGGCAATTGTTTTCTCTTAATTTTTTTTTTTTTTTTTTTTCCTTTTCAATACAAAGTGACTTGGTATCAAGCTTAATGGCCAGCAAAGACAGCCTATCAGTAACAAATAATTCTTTCTTTCCAGTCTCTTTTTTGAGAATAAATTCAACTTTCCACCCAGCTTGGCTAACAATGTTAACAGGTAAGAGTCACTTTCTCTTAATTTTTTTTCCCAAATTACTAATATATATATATATATATATATATATATATATATATATATATATCATAAGAAATTGAATTATTAAAATGTTTTTGTTCTTCAAAGTCAGATGAAGTTTCACAGTGGAAAAAAAAAATTTTGATTCCTATTTAGTTTGTGTTTGCATTCTCTGAGAAAAAACTCTCTTTTTTCTCATCTGGGATTTTCTCGACTAGTTAGACCTGTAAAATTATATAACTTGGGGTCAGTGTAGTAGTGTGACAAAAATCAGAAAAGCCCAAGTGTTCAGTGTGGAACAAACAGTAGTTGCTTTAATCACTTCTCTCAGTGGGCAATAATTTACATAGCAAATTTTTTTTTATTTATATTTTTTTTGAGGGAATTTATGCCATGTTAGTATGTAATGTTATGACAATGTCTAATTGCATCACTTCTCCAATTGCCTTTATAGTCTCCATAGTGTTGTTTTTCCTCCTCTTTAATCATAATAAAATCCTTTTGTAATTTTTTTTTTTTCTCCCTCCAGCATTGTGTACATCATCTCTGCTGTGGCTTCCCCAGTCTTTGGAATTTTGGTTGACAAACTTGGCAGAAACATCTTTTGGATCATTCTCGGTACCACCATTACTCTTGGATGTCATGCCATTTTGGGTTTTACCTTTTTGAATCCTTATGTTGCAATGGTATGTGCATTTATTTTATCCTTATTTTACTAGCATGGTGGTGTTGACAGAAATTGACGTCCTATGTTTCAAAATATTTTTGTAAACTCCCACCCTTGCCAGTACTTTTGAATCCTTCCCAATATATCTTTTACGAGTTTTATTAAATATAAATATCTGACATTAATGTGTCTGATTAAGTGATATGAGGACAGGGAATTTATATAAACATCAGAACTGACGTGTGCGCGTGTGTGTGTGTGTCTTTCTCTGTGTGCGCGTGTGTGTGTGTCTTTCTCTGTGTGCGTGCGTGTGTCTTTCTCTCTCTCTCTCTCTCTGTGTTTTCCATTAGTAAAGGAGATTTGTTTATAATGCTATTACTTCAGATTAAATATTCCCTTTTTCTTCTTCTTCTTTAGTCCCTTATGGGAGTTGCTTATTCCATTTTGGCAAGTGCACTTTGGCCTCTGGTTTCTCTGGTTATTCCTGAACATCAGCTTGGAACTGCTTATGGAGTGTATGTATCATTTATCTACTTGCCCACCTCCATTAAATTTTCAAACCTTTGAGGCCATATAAATTGCATTATATTACATGGAAAATTCTTTAATTTTTAAAATTCTATTTATGTATTTTAACTCAATTTATAATCACTACTGTTGGATCATATACATCCATTCCATAATATGTAATTGTGGAGTTGAGATAAATTTTTATATATATATATATATATATATATATATATATATATATATATATATATATATTGCAGTTATTTCTCTCTAGATTCATATGTTAATGTAATATTTTCTTCCTCATCTGCCTAAATCATTGATTGCAATAATTCTGGATGATGCTTTGTCTGCTTAGTTGTGTGTTTTTTTTGTTTTTTTTTTTCCTCTTCAGCATGCAAGCTATTCAGAATCTTGGTCTTGCTCTCATATCCTACATTGCTGGTCTCATTGTCGATGCCAAAGGATATTTGCTTTTGGAAATCTTCTTCCTTGTTTGGTTGTGCAGTGAGTATTCAGTTTTTGGCCATTTCATTTCTTGACATTTGGATTTTATTAGGAAATGGAACTCTAGACAGAAATCTGGTTTTGACCCTGGTGTTTATCTATCGTGGTCTATTCAAAGTCAACACTGAATTTAAATGATTGTTAGCCAGATTGAATGCTGTGTTGACGTGAATGTGTTAATTACTCAGAGCAAATACTTTTTCAATTATCAATGTCTCTTAAACTATGACCATGACAAAAACTTCTGATTATTCCCTTAACTATGTTATTACTTCCAAAAAGCAGAAATTTTTTTTTTTTTTTTTTTTTTTCTTGCAATATTTACAAAATTGGGAAAAATTCCTGGATCAGCTCCAAAAATTATTTACTTCTTCCTTAGCCCAGGAAATGTCATTGAAATTCATTGAACTTTCAGAGATATTTTGGAGAAACCTGGGTAAATACATAGTCTCAGAGGTAAAAGAAAATCTTATAAATTCAAGTGCCAGTTTGGGAAAAGTAAAAAATCTTGTTGTTTGATTTCTTTTCCAGTTGCCCTTGTTGCTGCAATCATGCTGTATCTGGTGGATGCTTCTAAAGGTCTATATTTGTTTTTTGCTTTCATGTATCTATATATTCTCTTCTAAATTTCATGTATCATTTGTTTGATGAAACTCTAGAATTGTTCATGATTTTCTTAAGCGGCATTTCAAATAAAATGAAGCAAATTCAAAAGGCCAAGTGTATGGGAGATGTAAAGGATCTGAACTAAAATGTCTACATATGATCGAATTCATTTGTTGAATGAACCACATCAGATGTTGCTGACAAATGTGGCTGTTGACCATTTCTTGTGGATATTTTTGTTTCTTTTTTTGAAATTTTATTTTCTCTCTTAATTTTCCACTTCTTGTGTTGGAACAAAGTGGAGATGTCGGTCACATTCTTATTCTTGAGCAATTTATTATGATATACTTCTGGCTAGGCCTGT
This sequence comes from Thysanoteuthis rhombus, assembly GCA_963457665.1. Taxonomy (NCBI): domain Eukaryota; kingdom Metazoa; phylum Mollusca; class Cephalopoda; order Oegopsida; family Thysanoteuthidae; genus Thysanoteuthis; species Thysanoteuthis major. Next base: position 60,976,851 of record OY735210.1, on the reverse strand, counting down.
CAAATCTCCCCCTGCGTCTCATTTATCATACATTTTGGGAATATGTTCCCTACTGTTACCAGCTTTTCATGATGCTTGATAAGAGGCTAGATTTTCCGGTTTGTATTCAGTTGTTTCCTATTCTAATTGCCAATCTGGGCTGAAGAGCCTAGCTATTTACCCATAGCTGGGAGAAGAGAAAAATTTATGCCTTTCCCATTCGTGCATCGGAAATTACAGAAATAAAATATCAGATCATATTTATAATTGTGATTTATAACAAAATGCCAATTTTTGTCTTTAATTGTAAATATAATTGTCATTGTATAATGCATTAAATGTTAAATCATTCTTGGAGAGAGGGTAATAAAAAGAAAAATACCTTGAGACTGCATTTTTTTTTTTTTTTTTTTTTTTAGGTGGACGGCTAAATTTCAGTGCGAAAGAACGAGATTGGCTGAAGACTGATGATAAACGGTACACAAACCTTGAAAGTCATAGTTCTCTCTCTCTCTTCCTCTTTATCTCTCTCTCTTCCTCTTTATCTCTCTCTCTTCCTCTTTATCTCTCTCTTTCTCTTTATCTCTCTCTTTCTCTTATCTCTCTCTCTTTCTCTTTATCTCTCTCTCTTTCTCTTTATCTCTCTCTCTTTCTCTTTATCTCTCTCTCTTTCTCTTTATCTCTCTCTCTCTTTCTCTTTATCTCTCTCTCTCTTTCTCTTTATCTCTCTCTCTCTTTCTCTTTATCTCTCTCTCTCTTTCTCTTTATCTCTCTCTCTCTTTCTCTTTATCTCTCTCTCTCTTTCTCTTTATCTCTCTCTCTCTCTTTCTCTTTATCTCTCTCTCTCTTTCTCTTTATCTCTCTCTCTCTTTCTCTTTATCTCTCTTTCTTTCTCTTTAT
>OY735210.1:60972833-60975772 GCA_963457665.1 Thysanoteuthis rhombus | reverse complement strand
CTGACATTTGATATGAAATTTTAATGTGTAAATTTTTCATTCTAGGTAATGAAGTTGAAGTACGAATTCCAATTGTCAGGCGAAAATTTCATTCCGGATTGAAGCAGAGCTCACGGCAAAAAATTACTTGATGCAATTTTTTTTTTTTTTTTTTTTTCCAAATCCTCACCTCCCATTTGTTTAATGTTGGGATTCTTAACATGTACAACAATGATGAAATGCCACCCCAACATCTAATCTTTATTTCTATTATTTTTAATCATCTTGAAAAATCTTAAATTCATTATCAATTCATTCTTCTGAAATATTTTAAATGTGTGGTAATCTGAAACTTTTCCACTCAACAAGATTCTAGCTATTTTTATTTTTTATTGTAAAGCCACTTTAATTATTTTCCTTTCTAATCTCAATTCCCTTGGTATAAGAACACCGGGGCATTTAGCTGGCATCTTTCAAGGGATACAAGTCTCACAGGGAATAAAAAAAAAGAGTTCCCAATCTGTGCTTTTCACTCCCTCCCTCCCATAGTTGGTCAGTCAATTGACCCTCCTGACTGAAGTTTTGCTGAAAATCAAATAAAGATTTAGAAGGAAAATACTAGTCAAAATTGACAATAAAATTTTACTTAGTTAATATATAAAATTATCTTAAAATATGTTATTAATCTTTTCCATTCATCACTACTGCCCCCCCTCGTTCATAACTGATACCAGGATGTAGAAAACTTTGCTATCAACAATTTTCAACACTTATGACCAAGAAGATTTATTTTTTTTACAAATTCTAAGATTTGAAAAAACTTTGCCTCCATTGGATTTTTTTCCATTTGTTAATGAGTTAAAAGTGAATCATTTTTTTCGCCGATATTATCTGCAAAATTGTTACGTTTTTATGAAAAATCTATGATTCAAGACTTTCGACTGGACAGCTGAGAAGTTTGGGATCAGATAAATGGAGCCGAGTGGAGAAATTCAAGGGAGGTAATTCAGTATTAAGAATGTGAAATTAGCTTCTATGATACCCACTATCTTTTGCCATAATTTGTTCTTCATATTTGAAACATTTGAGCGTAGATCTAACTTGGTTAGGATAAAATTGTTGAACAAAAGAATTTTAAGACCGGAAAAAACTTTTCTTTTTTTTTATTTTTCCTCCAAAAATTTAGTTGATATCTCCTTTCCCCCTTACAAAATTTCTCATACTAAAGAATTGCTCTAACAGAAAGAAAAATCTATTGATTATAATTTCAAGTCATTAACATTCAAAGGGCTTTTTGGACGAATGAACTCATTTTTTTGTTTTCTGTATGCACCCCGCCCCACACTGATCCACTCCATCGCCGCCTTCTGGTGTGCAATCCATCTGTAAAGAGGGGATCCCCATCCCGGTATTCACAAGGTAATTTTTTTTTTTTTTTTTTGGTCATCAGCTTCATGTGTAGAAGGCTATAGAAGGGATTGTCTGATATGTTGTTGGAACAACAAAAATAAGAATTATATCTATTGTCTGAAATAGTCCTTGAAAGAGAAAAAGCCTTCTCCCATGTCAGTCTTTATCTTCCCCTTCATTCAGCCTTCAACCCCTTCTACCTTTTTGAAGAGCTCATCATCACAACAGGAATCAGATGGATTCCTCAACTGTCAAAACTGAAGCATCACACTGATTGCTGATCTAAGATCCCAACGATCAACTCGATCTTTTACTTATGGCTTAAAGCCGAAAGGGTTTCATTTTTTTCATTTAAGTGAAATTTTTATGCCCAAAATGTTTAATTTTTTTATATTTTTTTTAAATTTTCTTTTTTATAAATTTTTTTAAAACAAAATGTAGTTTGTAAATAAGTTATATATTTCTGTATATAACTGTATAAAAATGAATAAACACAACAGAAATATGACATGTTGAAGTTTTTATTTATTTATTCATGTATATATATGTATGTATATATATATATATATATATATATATATATATAGATATAGTGTGTGTATATATATATAAACTCTTATGTTTTTTTTTTTGTTTTTTTTTTTCATATTCTTTTTCCTTTTCCCTTGTATCAACCCCATTAAGATCTTGACCATTCTGCACATTTTTGATCTCTCTCTCTCTCATCTTTACTGAATTTTAGGCTGATAAGATGGACGTGTAATGTGGGAGTGATTATTTAATTAATTAATGTTTATATATATATATATATATATATATATATATATATATATATATATATATATATATATGAGGACTGATGGACAAATGCTCCACATCAAACCTACAACTTCTAAAAGTACACGCACACAAAGCAAACACTACGGAAGATGGGAATACCTCCCGAAACCCTTTAAGACCATTAATGAAACATTTACAGATAAATAAACTTAACTTCCATACACTTTACTCCTGAGTCTGTCTCACTCACTATAGTTCATATATATATATATACATGTGTGTGTGTACACATCATCATCATCAGTCTTTCATAGGCCTTGCGGAGCTAGTACCATTTGAATTTGTCTAGCTCGTCTCTCCATCTAATATTCTGCTGGCCTCGGTTGCACACGTCATCTTGGGATCCATGTTGTGAGTTGCAATATCCATCGGTTGTCCGTCATTCTAGCAACATGGCCAGCCCACTGCCATTTGAGATTTTTAATGGATTCTATGATGTCCCTGACTCTTGTCTTTTTCCATATGTACTATGCTGTCTTGTGGTCTCTCCATGCTGAGCATAACTATTTCATGTGCACGTTGCATGGTTCTCAATTTGCAGATCTGTCTCTTGGTGATGTTCCATGTTTCAGCTCCATAAGTGACTATTGGGAGTATGCATTGGTTGTACACCTTTCTTTTTAGGATTAATGGGATCTCCTTGTTTTTGAAGGTTGAGCTCGCTCTGCCAAAGGCTTGCCATCCTAGTGTGATTCTTTGCTTGATTTCTT
>OY735210.1:60932833-60965333 GCA_963457665.1 Thysanoteuthis rhombus | reverse complement strand
AAATAGTTAACATAGAATAGAAAATAAAATCTTGAGACGATTGTGAGAAAAATATTCTTGAAAATAAATTTACAAAATGATCTCAGCTGAAGGTCATGAGGTAGCATCAAACACATGTCAGTAGAAGAAAAAAAAGTGTAGATTGTTCGAGAGAAATGGACTTGGACTTTATTGCTTCCACAGTTTGACACAAAGCAGTTAAGGCACATACAATGTGCAGGTGTCATTCTACTTTTGACCAGCTGAAATTCTTTCTCCACTGTTGCCAACTTTCTCTTGACCAGTGGTTCCCAACTTGTCTATAATCATTCTCAACTTTTATCAATGGGATTAGGTTTTCCTTTCCTTCAAGTTGCAACAAAAAATAATTTCAAAGAATTATTTTATTTTGCATATACTGTTAACACTTCTATCATTCATACGTTGCACATTTGTAGAAAATTTTTCATTGTTACCAACAGATATTCAGATATTTTTTTGTTGCATTTCTGTATAAATTGTTTCTAGATATTGGATATCAGTTTAGATGTTTTTCCATGAAGCCCAGATATTTAGAATTTGGGGGCAAGATTTTGATTTTCTTAGATATTTGGTAAATTTGCTTTACTTTATTCCCCTAAAAAGTTAAAAAAAAGAATCCTATCACTAACAAGTTAACACACTTTGAGACTCACAAAATGTAAGAATTACATCAATTATTTTGATACTAACAAATTTAGGTGTAACAAAAGTATTCTTTGAAAAATTACAACTTTTGACTGTGTCATCAGTCTTTGTGCCACTTGCTTGGTTCTCAGTGTTGGTCACGTTCTATCTTACAGCTCCATTGGTGATTGTCGCCAGGATGGAGTGGTATTGTGCCATTCTTTTTAGGTATATTTGGGCTCAAAAACCGGATACTTGTTTGTATTTGCTATAAAATAGATATGCCACGTATTTTTCCCCATCAAATGAATTTTGCTTTACTTTATTCCAAAAATAAAGTTTTTTTTTCCCAAAACATCAGTCATATCAATTTTAAATTTTCTATTTGTTTTTACTATTCTAATTCTGTATCAACTGTAATGGGTTATCCACCTCTATAAAGAAAAATGTCAGACACACTTGAAAAAAAGATTCCTGTTTCTTACACCTAAATTTATTAGTTTGTTTCAAATTGGAGTGATTTTTTTTTTTTTTTTTGGTACACGTAAAATTTTTTTCCAAGGTAGCGCTAAAACTTCAGGTCAAGAATCGTTTCTTTGAACCTCGCAGTTCTCAAAGGAAAATTCCTTTCTTTCAGTTTTAGGTGCTTTTTCAATACTTTACACATAAGGACCTTCCGGAAATTTGATAGTTTTAGAAAAAAAAGAAGGTATTACGATAGGATGACTACCTACAATGTACAGAAACGGTAACAAGGCTAAAATGGACACTTAGTTTCTGCCATTTTTATGGAGATTTGACTTACAAGAATTGTTTTTAGTCTTTTCTTTCTTCAACATGAATTTAAAAACTCAATATTTGTCAACAGTGAAAATTTCCCAATGAAATGAAGGCTATAATTCAAAACATCAAAATTTAAAGGGGAAAAAAACCAAAACCAAACTTTCATATTTTCACCACGGTGCAGACAAAAAGGGCACCGTACAAAAAAAATCACCCCTTAAAGCGAGACAAAGTCCTTGGTTAGATTAAAACATGACAAAACTTGTAACTAGTGACAGTAAATAATTTTTAGCCAGTTAAATGTATATCATTGAGTTTTTTTGTTTTTTGCATTCATTACAAAACTTGAAAAATAAACATTGTATTGATATTTTTTTTTTTTTTTTTTTTTTTAAAAACTTTTCTATATGTCAGGCCTCATAATGACACTTTTTTTTCCCCTCATCCCCCCACTTGGCACTCTAAGGGGAAAAATTTTGTCCAGTCCACTTTTGTTTGACGTCCATTTTCACTTTACAGTCCTCAAATTTTTTATGTTATTTTTTAATATTTTGATACAGAATTCGATGAATGAGGGCTCAAGTTATTATTTAGTATATTTTTAGATAATTTCCTGGAACATCTAGGTATGTTTGGTTATTTTGGGCCTCTATTTTGGATAGATTTTTTTATCTTTTTCATTAAGAACTAGATATTTTTTGACTTCATTTGTCTTTGGGTAACTTAATCATCCTGTTGTTATCTTGGATTTCTGAATGTTTACTTTCATTCATTAAAAAATGTCGCAATCCTTTCAACTAAATATAGCATCAACAGATATAGAAATTAAAAGAAAGAGAGCTAACTTAAATATGGCACAGAAATTGAAAAAATTGTATTTCTATGAAAATTTTCAGCAGTTCAGAATTAAAGCTGGATGATTACTTTTTGCAAAATTTATGAACTTATTTGGTATCATAATTCCATAAATTTGCATTCTATACTATATCAAAGCTACTTTTGCTTTAAAATGTTTGTATTTGATTTGAATGACCTTTTTCAGATAGCATCAATTTAATGGGCAACTGTTGGCTCCTATTGGTCCATTGAGCCAAAGGTTTACTGTACATACAGCTGTATAATAATTAATTCAACTTTATCATTTTATAGCCATTGTGTTACTCAAAGAAAACAAGCAAAAATAATTAGCAACACATCATTTGAAATTCCAATTTATTACCAAAAAAAATCTGCTATCATATCTGAATACAATGAAAATAATTTTAGGAAAATTCAAAACTTTGGTTGGTTGCAGAGTTATACTCCATCTTGCATCACACATCCCCCACTACCCTTCAGCCAAAAACATTCACCACAACTTTTTTTTTTTATCACCACTCTAGACTATTGGCATCCAGAGTCACCTTCTGCAAATAGTGGTTGATATGGGAGGCCATTGTGATCTTCCCCATAACTCATCATTTGATGCACATCATTTTATGTAGGCATCAAAGGAATCCAATTTCTTTTGGAAGATTGCCAAGTTTGCAGCCAAGAAATGGAAGTTGACAAATAAATGAAAAAAAAAAAAAAAAATTTCATCTACAGTCTTTTGTGCTCTTCAAAGATAAATTAGAATATATACACTAAGAAGAAGAGAGAAAAAAAAATGAGACGTGGCTTTTTTTTTTTTTTTAAATATTGACCTGAATTGTCATTATGTGCATGGAACATATATATATATATGTATACATGCACACATACACATACTCAGTTCAATGATTTCAACAGAAATAATTGAGATTTTTTAGAGGTTTTTGTCCATTTTTCTTCACCCTTCAGAGCCAACTAGATTGGAAAGAGGAGGCACATCAAGAGAAAACAACAAGCATGCGCAATAGCCTTATGTGTAGAGCAGAAAGGGAAAGAGTTTCCTTTTGAATACTCAGATTTTCAATAGTTTTCAAATCTTTTTAAAAAATATTCAACTAGTGTACTGATGCCATCAAAAATGACGGCATAGATGAAATTGATACTTTGTTAACTTACTCTACGACCTGTAAAAATAAATGAATCAGACAAAAACATTTCCGTAGTCAATGAACAAAACTCTCATATCAGCACACTGATATACGTACTCATCACCCCTTTTTTCCCCCCTTTCTTTTCGAGTGTTACAGACAAAAAATATACAAATACATGTGGCATATTATTATAGTAGATAAATGCACCACTTTTTGTAATTTTGATGTGTATCTTTTACAAATGTGTGCAATATGTCAATATATTATTTGCATCCCCCTCCGTGTATTTAAGGTGATGCATTTCAGTGGAAATAGGAGAAAATACAATAAGGACAGTGGTGGGCATTTTTTAAAATCTTTTTTTATATAACATTTTTTTTTTCTGGGAGAAAATTATTTCTTAAAATGTTAAGATTGTGAGATTATAGTTTGTAATAAATCTTTACAGTCACTGATTATGAAATCCACTTCTTACAATACGAGAGAAGATCCAGAATGTATAGCAACAGAAATGCAAGCAGACATTTGTTGGCTTTCAATGAAGCAGCTAAACACATTTTCACTTTAGAATCAAGAATTGAAAATAAAAAAAATGAAGAAATTTCATGTCAAAACTTGGATGTAGGCATATTGCAAAACCATTTAGACAGCACACATCAAATTGACATTCGACCAAATTTCAAGTTTTAAAATCTTAAAGACACTACAAAAAAAAAAAAAGGAATTTTCTTAGCGAATTGAAGATTCTCATGATGAGCAAGTGGATAAGTCAGTTGAGGGAGAGCAAAATCTCATCTATGGAATTTCACCCCCCCCCTCAATAATGTAGATTTAAAAAAATTTTTTCCAACTCTTAAAAACTTAAATTCAAATGTTTTTTTTCCAATCTGGTGGCATGTGTAGATTGATCTTAGATATGTATTGATTAGAAAATATATTGAACAGCTAAATGCAATCAGCAGTTATACCATGAGAAACTAAACATCTATGTGAACACGTGCACACATTACAAGAGATGTAGAGACTATGATAGATTATTATGCCTTTCATAGAGGTCAATAGATACTTGCATTCAGGTTTCATTACTTGACTAATACGAAAACAGTTTTTGACGTCTAGGAATAGAAATTCAGGTGAGGAGAGTTTCTTGTAAAAGAGTTAATGATGATAGAAATTTTTGATTATTGAAAAAAAAAAAATATATCGGGATCTTTTAGAAGAATCAATTTTATCAAAATGAACCAGAGATTAAATAATACAAGTATTGAAAAAGAAACAGGAAGGGGGTTTCCCCACCATGTTTTAATTCACTGTGACTTCAAATCAGCAAGTCTAAAAGGAAGAAAAAGAAGACATTTTATGCCCAGAAAGACAGTCATCAACCTTAACCAAAACAAAAATACCACCCACCTTCTGTCTCGGCAAAGCTAGAAGTAGTTCAGGACTTCACCTACCTACACGGTGTCATATCTTGCAATATCAGGCTGGACAGAGAAACAGACGAGAAACTGGCTGAAAAACCCGGCCTGTGTAGACTATACAAATGTGTCAAGGGTAACAAAAAGAAAGACGAAAATGAGAATTTACAAAGCCAGGTAGTCTTGGCTTTGTTACGGTGCCGAATCCTGGATCATATACAATTTTTATTCATTTATAATAGACCAGTATAAATCCAACTCGGTCAAGTTTGTTTCTCAAGAGACAGACGGGGAAGTTGTGCAAGTTAGGTTTTTACATGTTTCAGGAAACCTAAAGAGATTCAGACCAGTCTGCTAGCAAATATTGGGATTCTATGCTGATCTGGTCTGTGGTTGACTGATGTCTATCTGGATAATTATCTTGCCCACCATTCACTTATCAATAAGGAATCCACCCTACCAAGACAAAAAGCTGTTTTAGACTCAAAGCCAACTTGAAGCTTCCTTTCACTTTTAGCACTGTAATAGGCTCTGTTAGCCAAGCAAGAAGTTTGTCATTTAACCAAGTTACCTAATTTGGTTCTAACTTCTCAACATGTAAAATCAGGTTCTGTCTTAGAAGATATTATCTATATAAAGAGAAATATGCAACGATTTTTGTTTCTCTGTTCAATAGTTTTGCTACAGCACACAGATACTACACAGTGCCAGGGAGCAACACTTAGATCCTAAGCAGGGTGCACAGGTGCTGAACTCTGATCCTATCTAGAAGCCAGGGAACATTTTACTCCTAGGCAGACCACACAGATACTCTGATCCATGCCTATCCATATACAAAAATAACCAGGCCAGTTTTTATGAGTACTATGCTAGTGAATAAATGAAAATAGAATACATTGGAGATTGGCGCCACATGTCTTTTTTTTCCGGGAAAAAAAAAAAAAAAAAAAATTAATCCCAATTTAAAGTGTCAGCAGAGTCTCGGATAATTATCTCTAAAATATGGTTTAAATGCAAGAGACCTGAATTGAGATTCTAACAAAATGTTTTTGAGATTTATTCTAGAACACATACATCCGAAAGCTGCCATACAGAACAAATACTTGTTCAAAAGAATGAAGAAGCAGGAGGCCAAAAATGATCTCAAAATGGATTCACTACTCAAGTATTAGAAGGGACAAAACAATACCAAATGCTACCAAGAGATTCATCAGACAAAACACAAACACACAAGTACAAGTCACTCATCCACACAGTGGATTATATCATCATCATCATAATCATAATCATCATCATAACAACTGATTAGAGCTGCTTCTGCTGCTGCTGCTGCTGTCTTTCTCAGAAACTGGGCAACCATAGAATGTTGGTTACTTTTTCTTGTTGTCTTTTTTTTGTTTGGAATTGATCTTCTTTGCAAAATCCTGTGCTCGTCTACAAAAGAAGAATGATAATTGTCTTCGGTCAGATTTTTTAAAGAACAGAAACACTTTTATGTTTTAATACTATCACACACTTTTAAGAGATAAACACAGAAAGTAATTCAAACAAAGGAGGCCTGCAAAACATTCAATCATGACTGATGGACCATCTACCAAAGCTCAAACTTGACATCTATGGGGCTTGGAGATGCTTTGGGCACAAGTCCTCTAAATACGATTATAAATCATACAGGGAAATATCATTTTCTGTATTACCTCTTTTGTGCTTTTCTGTTATTTTTGGCCAGATATATTTTATTGACATTCAGAAATGAAATTCTATCACCAGCAGTGGGTGTTATCATCCATAAAAACACTGAGTTTATTCTATAATTAAAAAACAAAACAAGACTGTATGTTTCAGGGTCAAACTCCAGTCTGAACATGAATATTTCAACCATTAGGCCAAATAAAAAAAAGAAAAACCCTACTCATTGGGGGGAGTGCATGAACACAAAATTTCAAGTTCCTACAAAAGACGATTAGAGTTAAGAAGAAAGAAAAAAGAATTATAGTGAAGAAAGAAAAAGAGAAAATAATGAATTCTAATTAAAAGAATCTGTTCAAACGCACTAGATAATCCAATCTAAGTTCTATAGATTTCTATACTTTTTCCCTTATTTCTCTTTTGTTGATTGTTGATACAGTAATAGTATCTATCTCTCTCTCTAAAGGCCTTAGATTCAGGGGAAATCCCCAAAGTCATTGATGCTATAATACAACAAGGTGTAAAGCCTTATGTCAGAGTACTGCAACATAATAACCGACACAGCAGTTCCTTCATAAAACTACATAAAGACCCTGAACTCTTTCAACTAGAGAAAGACAAGGTAATACAAGCTCACCCAAACACTTCACAGCCTACCCTGAGATGAACATCTGAAACTTAGAATGTAAAATTGTGGCCGACAGAACATAGAGATGGCGTGACAAGCAATACTAATTCTGGAAGTACTCGCACCATAATGCCCACAATAGAGAGGTCTAACGAATCTTGGGGAAGGTCTATGTCCAACTAAAAGGCTGATTATGATGAAACATACGGTCAGTTCCCATTGAATAGTAAAAGAAAGAATGATTGCTTTACCTAGTGAGATCTTCTATATCAACCAACATAGAATCTTGTTCCATATGAAGATCATCTCTGTCCAACAACATCTGTACCAAATCTTCATTAAGGCCTAGAATTCAAATATAAAGAAAAACATGTAGTAACAATCAGAGCATAAGGAGAAATAATTGACTGTCTGAAGGAGACACACAACAATGCCTATAAAGGCAGAAAACTGGAATAAAATAAACCAATCTTCTTTCCTTTTCTTCTGTGAATGAAACCTCATTATAATGAATATTGAAGCAACTGCTAAAATCACAATCCCCCCACTGAAAAAATAACTATTGCTTGTCCATCCCAAGAATTTTAAATGAGAGTATATTTCTTCCAATAAAAGAATTTGTCTACATGAAAACTCTGATAGGCAAGTAAAGTGGAACATATTTATTTTGTCAGTCAAGGTATTGGTATAGTTTTAATTGAAATTCAGAGATTAGTCAAGTTAATTTCTGTAGATTTGGAGAGGGAAGAAATGATTTTATTAAAATTACTTATTGAAAGCAGAAGCAAAAATAGAGAATGCTTACATGGTATATTGGATAGTAAAAATTTGGACAAAAAAAAAGAGAAAGAAAGTATGTTCCAAGATGTTTCACAGCAGAACCTTCCTGAAGGGATAAAAAAAAAAAAACAGCAAAATATCCTGAGCCCCTTAAGACCCAAATACTTACTTTTGATCTGTGAAAGAAGGTCATTGACTATGACTTGTAACTGAGCCACATTCATATCCAAAAGGAGTTTCCGCTGAAGTCTTTTCTGACGACCATCACCAAAGCCGGGAATTCCAACCTGGAAAGAATACGTCAAAACATTATGCAAGTGTAACAGAACTTGGATCAAAATTAGAAGAAAAAAAACAAAACCCAGAGGAGAAAAAATTGGGGGAGAAGATCCAAGGAAATCCAGGACAAATCTAGGACAAAAAAAAAAAATCTCCATTTATTTTGGAGCTCCAAGTCAGCGGTTCTCAAACAATGCCATATAAATTCTTCTAAATCCGCAAACTTGTATTGATCAAACAGTAAAACATGTATTCATATTTCATTGGAGTAAAAAGTTGATGTGTCGCTTGAGTAAAATATATTTCTTAGAGTGCTGTTAAGTTTGAGAAGCACAGTACTAAAATAAAACACAGGTTGACTTTGACAGCATCTGCAAGAAAAAGAATTAGTTTCTGTTGCCTGCATTTTCCTATGTTTCAATGGTAAAATCTGATAGAGCTAGAGTTTCATTATTGGCTGATAACAAAAAAAAAATATTTTTCATCCAATGACGACAGAATAAAGAAAAGAAATTGATTCTTACCATTTCAGCAATTGGTGACTTTTTCTTCATTTGTTTCTCGACTTCCAGTTGCATATGAGCCATAGTACTAGCCTGAAAGGAGAAAGAAGAAAACTTTAAGCAAACACAATAGTTGACAAATGTGGAGCATTGCTATTTTCAGATAAACTTATACAGTTGAAACAAAATTGAAGTCAAAAAGATTTTCATAGATAAATAACAATATACATACTCATAACAGACCTTGAGAAAGCCTATATTCAACTATGCTGCTGTGATTTCAAATAAATATGATTGTATGTATATCAAAACTTGCTGCTGCAAGGTCAATCTTCATTCCAACTTCTATACCAACTGAAGATGATTACAGCAACTTTTGTATTGTATATGTGATGGATAAAAAATGATTAAAATATATATATATATTTTGTATAAATGTATTTATTTATTAGAAAGAAAATAGCCCGTAAGTATCTATATATTCATATCCAAGACCTGTCAATTTAGTTCGGTCAGTGAGACAATCAGTTGGTCTTGATCTTGTGAATTTTGCATATTGGTTTACACTTTTCATTGTTTGAATGTTCTTGCCATGGTAGAAAAATAAGGTGAACTCCAGTTTTGGAGTTTCACAGATGGAGAATTTCAAGTGAGAGACACATGAATAGAAAATGTTCAGTGTAGAATGAGAGTCTTAGAAGAAGAAACCATAGTAGGAAGTGAGGAAAAGTAAAAGATTTTTGGTATCCAAAATTGGATTGGAAAAGTGGGTAAATCAAGTCGTGGTAGCAAGAGAGTTTCATGCAAGAAGTCTCGAAGAGCATGCAAGTTGCAAGTGGTATTTGGCACTAGGGATTTTAAAATGGGATAGAAAAGCCACCACTGGTCCCAAAGGAATTTTTACCACTTTCTAAAGATTTTAGTAAAGTTAACCAGACAGTCTTTTGAGCCAAGAAGAGCCCAGTTTAGGATTATTTCATTTGAAATGTTACCTGCTTTGTTCTAAATGAGACAGAAATCTCTCTCTCTCTCTCTCTTTTTCATCTTATTCTTTCCTGTTGGGGGTCAACGAGCCAAATCAGGGTTTATTCCAATTGGAACTGAGAGGAGATCATAGTTCAGAGGGCCAATAGTTTTATCAACTCTGATTTTGCTTACAACAATTGTGCATCAAGTGATGTGCCTAGAAATCAAAGAGCAATGCAAGAAGGGAAAAAAAGGTTGAAGCAAAAAACGCATTTTTACATTTTGGAAAAATCTACAGGTATCTTATAGGTATCTCCTGTTTCTTGAAAGTTTGCTCCACTCAACTTTTTGGCTTTTACAGAAAAAAGCAGCGTCCAACATTTGTTTTGCAGAGAGTTGTTATAGAAGCAGCTTACCCCTTTGTCAGCTATCTCCGACACATCAGTCTACTGTACCTTCCATCACTGCAGACTCAGTCTAACATACCATCTTCACCATTTTTTGAATCTGGGTGTGCTCAAAAATTTCTCCTATATAAATCAATGTTAATTACTTCTTCACTTTACTCCATTTTAATTTACAAATGGTTTTTAAAGGAAAAGTACACTTCTAGATAGCGGAGAAACCGTAATCTCGAATTGAATGGAAAAGTTACACAATGAAGATTGACATTGCTTAAATACAATTTATCAAAACCCTAATAAAGTAGAGGTGCAGTTGAATCACAGATTTTCTTGACATCTTTTATGTGTTGCATTTACCAAAGATACATAAAGTAAAGGAGAAAAACAGACCCTTTCGGCATATTTTATTGATCTTCTGATAGAACAAAAAAAAAAAGCAAGGAATTTATATTTCGAAATGATTCCACTTAAATATAACTAAAATATAATACTGGACGGTATGATGTTTCCTGTTTATTTCTCTATCTCTCTGTCTGTACCCTCCATTAAAGCGCACATATACACTTTGATCTGAGACAGAAGTGTAGAGCCATATGTAAATAATCCTGTCATTTTTTATGAGTACCATGCTAGTGTCAAAAACAGGATTGGAAGGGTTGGAAAAACAAAATTTGGATAGAAATTGGCCAGCTGAAATGAAAAGAAAAACCAAACAAATTTACACTCGCTTTTAATCTTTTCAAGTACCAGCAACAAGAATTCAACTACAAAGAAGCAGAAACTCTAACAGAAAAATCAAAGCAATTTCTGAATTAACCACAAATGATAAACAAATCATGTTCTAAAATTGCACTCGGAGAAAATTTTAAGAAGGAAAATGAGAAAAAGTTTTTCATACTTGAGCAAGGGCCAGTTTTGCTTCCTCCTGAAGTCGAGCTTGTTTACGGAAAAAATCCTCCTCTTCGGTATCACTACCATCTCCTTTTTTTCGAGGAGGTTTGCTTGGGGGATGTAGAGTATGGTCTCGAAGAAATTTAGGTTTCAGCTTAAAAGAAAATATATTCATTAAATATATATATATATATATATATATATATATATATATATATATATATATATATATATATATATATATATATATATATATAAAGGGCCAAGTTAACTGTTTCCGGAATTGGTCAAAAATATCATTTTTTTATGCCAACTTGTCCACTAAGGCTTTAATACCCCCAAAAATAGTGATAAAAAAGTCACTTAACTAATTCCTGCCTTCAGTTGGTCTAATTAGGATCAGTAATTGTTTCAATCACTTGTTTGGATCTTCAGAAGGAGCTTATAGTGGAGAAGTCCCTCCCAATCTGACTTTATACACAGCATAACCTTGTTTGGATAAAGACCAACCTTTTGTATGGTTAATGGAGGTTAATTTTTCTTTCTCCACAATCTCTGACTGTGAAGCGATTAGGAAATGCTTATAATAATGAATCTTTCATGGGAAGAAGGCAAAAGACTATCAAAAATGATGATCCTTCTTATCAGAATACTTTTTTAAGAATCTACTAAACAAGAAAAGATAATTTATTCATTATTAACCATTCAAAAATAAAGAGAAGAGGCCTAATGGATAAAACATCAAAAATGGATATGACTTAATAACATCAATTCTTTTTTCCCCTGGTAAAGGCATAAATCCCCAAACACTCAAGCACATAGTCCACTCAGTTCAGATTCAAGGTGGAAGATGAAAATAAAAACAAAAACAAACAATCTGGAAAGGAGATGATCATTCTCTATGTGCTGTGTGTGTGTGTGCTTTTTGAATGTGAGTGATCATGGCTCTTTAGATCTGTAAACTGTGCATTGCCATGATTGCTTTTGGGGAAGATACTGGAATAGTCACCAATTACCTTCAGAATAGTCCTTCTCCTAGAATGGTTGCTAGGGAGGCCAGTCTACACAGCTCTTTCATCTATAGTTTCTGGAGAGAGGAGACATAGATTCATGCCTTTCCTAAGGGCATTAGTGAGACGTGAATCTTGACAGCCTCAGCCTTTTTTTTCAAACTTAGCTCACTAATTCCTGTGTGATGTTGATTGTTATGCTATCAGATGATCAGAAACAAGTTGTAAACAGACAATAGAGTCAAAGAAGGTCTTTCAAAAGATTCAGAAATTGGGCAATGGAGATTCAAAATGATACAGAAGGTATATACAGATATGTATTTGAAACAAGTATCATTACCTCTGTTAGATTTGAGGAGGATGACACATTGGTTTTCTGATGCTTTGTCCCAGATTCTTGGTCGGACCCACTGCTGTCACTATTAGTAGGAATGGCTGCGGCATCATTCATAAAACACAATTGCAGGTTCAAGTCCCCTTGGTGACGAGGCTGCAAATTGGACTTTTTGTAAAGCCTGTCCGATGAATAATATTCTTCATCTGTTCCCATGGCCAGTTTACGTCGGATCTCTTCTCGGTCATTATAACGTGCCTGAAACAAAAGACAAAAAGAACTTGAAAACTATCAAATAAGTGAACACAAATGAACAACTGCAGATTTTACAAGCATGATAAGCAAGAAACAAACTAACAACCAAAAAGAAAAAATCAGTCCAAACAGCTTCCCAGTTAGCAGACCATCTAGAGCACTATTTCCCAAACTTTTTCAGACTACCTCCCCACCTTTTAAAACATATTTCATCAACTCTCCCTACTGGTAAAATCTTGTGTGTTTTCTTATCTGTTTACATTGAATGCAAGAAACGCTATTTCGATATCTTCTATGCATTGAGTTTTATGTCTGAAAAGTTCAATGGTAGTTCTGGAGTTACACGATTCATTCAAGTTGATTGAATCGTGATCAAATTATTTGAATTTGTTGAAATATTTTCTATTTTTCTGATATAACTTCAAACAACTACACTCCATCAGCTTTCCAAACATGAACTCATGCCCTTTCATCATCCTTTGTCTTCCAAAGTCCCCCTTGAGACTTACTGCGCATTATTGCTATATATATTGAATAAAGGTACCCCTGAAATATGGTGAAAGTTTTGATGCATAGAAAATACAGGTGATTGACAATTTATTAATAGCAATTTGGGTCTGCCCCAACCCATCATAATCAATTGATCAAGAGAGATAATCATTATACATTAGTCTCCCTTATTAGTTTACTCGCAAAAGCATAGAAAATCTAGGTGCAATCTGGCTTTTGAATGTTTGATCTAGTCAGATAGAACTACTCTCAAAGGCTGATCCCAAAAGATCGGTGTTAGAAAGCAAAGCATTTATTATTACTATTAGTACTATTGCTATCTAAAGTTAAAGCATCCTACTTTCTTCGTTGGTAATTACTGACATCTTCCTTTGGACCATTTAAACAAAAGGTTACTGAAAAAGTCACATTCATACTATGCGGCATTTCAGAGTTTTTTCTTCATCTTTGTTAATTATTTTTCAATTTCAGCATTGTTCCCTCCAGCCTTCCTCAGGTGTCTTATGTTCAGGAATGTTGAATCTGATTCAAAATAAACAACTAAGATGAGGGAAATGGTCCAAACAAACCACTTACAATAATTAAGATATTCAAACAAAATTCAGACAATATAGTCCAACATTCAGATGTCCAAGTGAAAAAATCTTGAAAATCATAATTAACAAATGTATCTGGAAAAAAGAACAGCCAAAACATTGTATAGACAACATCAAAGATGGAAAGAAGAGACTTGAATGTCCGAACAAGAATTGAGATTCAT
The DNA here is from genome assembly GCA_963457665.1 of Thysanoteuthis rhombus. Lineage (NCBI taxonomy): Eukaryota > Metazoa > Mollusca > Cephalopoda > Oegopsida > Thysanoteuthidae > Thysanoteuthis > Thysanoteuthis major. The sequence continues at coordinate 60,951,475 of OY735210.1, read as the reverse complement.
ACATAATCATTATTGAAAAAAAAAAATATCTATTTTGTATCATTGATAGTAAGATAAATTTGAAAACTTCACCATTGAGAAAAATTGTGAGAGTGAGTGCTAGGTTGGTATTGTAACAAGTAAGTAGATACAGATTTTTGATTTTGGGGTGGGGTTATTTATAATACCATTGGGCTTGTGTGAGAGGTAGAGACTTTTAGATTTTTAGAGGATATAAAAAAGATCAAACTATGTAAGAGGTATTGAAAAAAGTTTCTCAGATCACAAAAAAGGGTAAAAATGACAACGATGGTGATAATAGCATAGATATTTAATAAGCACAACATAACATAAGGCTGGGTGGGGGGATAAAAAAGTAGTATTACACCAATATTTCAAGTGGAAGGGTCTGCCTGCCTTGAAAATTAGTATTTGTAAGGGAAATGTACCTATTTCACTACATGATATTTTAAATAGTGATAGAAGAACAGGTGTTTGTCAACTTCACTGTGAGTGCTTCCAGGGTATAGCTCAAAGTAGCATGAGTTTTTACCTTAAATTTACCCATCTCATAACCTGGTACAGGTTTGATGAGGCATTACTGTTGATTTCACTATATATGTGTCAAGGGCGAGATAGCCAGATGGAACCCACCTTTCTCCAGGCCGGTTCGGAATAAGAGCAGTCCATCTCTTAGACTAGTTACCAATCATGGCCAGAGACCCAAGTTTGCTTTGGGGAGGATAGATTCATGCCTTCCCTTAGTATGAAGAATACACAAACATCATCAGCTGGAGTTTGAACACAGCTTGATGCTTACTTTTAACTCTCAACAGTTTGTGATTAGCTCTTCAGTTGATTAATCAAATAGAGATTATCTCAACTGAGAAAAGAACTTACAACCAAAAACTCTAATCCAAATTCTCAAATGCACCATGTTCAATATTCAATCAAAGAAACTTAAGAGCAATCATAACTTCAAGACTTAACAATGTCTTACTAAACTCTTAATTGAAATGCTAAGAAAAAGAAACCAATGACTAAAATGGCCACAGAAGTCATCAATGTTGAATATCCAGAACATCAACATTTTTTGCCAAATAAGAAAGATGCCCAAGATGATAAGGGAATTCATCTATTTATAGAAAATTATACCAGCGTATGGTGCAGTGGTCACTGGCATGGATTATAAGATTGGTGAACTAAGTTCAAAACTCTAGCAGAGGCTGTTCAAGTTTAATTTGCACTGATACCTTTGAAAAAGGCATGAATTCAATTCATTGTCTCTTCTAGCTATGGGTAAAATATCAGGGCTAATTGGGCTCTCCAGCCTTGGTAAGCATCTAGATAAGGTAGTAAACAACAACCATAGAGAAGAAAATAGGAACACACAACTTTCAGTAGATCATGAACGGAGTACAACGCACACATACAGAAGTAGTTGAGCAAGAGAAAAACAAAAGGTTTCTTTTCTCAGAGATTTCCAGGGGAAAAAAATGCAATTACTGTTTCTATTCTGATCAAATGACCATATTTGTGGGATAAACATTTTACAAGGACATCTTTTTGACTATTTATCCTAACTTATATAGCTGTACAGATCAAGCCTCCAGTTTTCTGCTTTCAATACATGATATTAGTAAAGTGGATACAGTGTAAGATTTAGAGATATTTTTTCATCTTACTCTGATAAATGTATGAGTCAATTATTCATGCATTGCTTCATATAATGTCAATTCAGCCAGTTCATTTCTACGGCTCTCTTCAGGTATGAAACATTATCAGTAAGGCAAAAGAATCTTTACTATATTTTACACCTGAAGAGATCTACAGAAATGAATCATCCGAAATGAAGATCAGAAGAATATAAATTTCCCCTCAATCGAAAATTATTATTCACATTATATTATTCAATCATTATCATTTTTAATGATATTATACTATATTTTATTATTGCATTATTCTTCAGTTATATTTTATTATTTGATTTATGCAGGTATACCAGACAAAAACTATTGGTACCAAACATTAGTATGTAAAAAAAATACTAACAAGTAAAAACTTCCATATATCAACATTATCTGAAGGTTTCACAACAATATGATGATAATTGTCAGAGGAATTAATATCTAACAAGACAGAGCCATTTTCAACCAATTTTTGCCATTTCCTTGTACGAGTGGAAGATAAAAAACTAAAGGTAAAAGCATCTGTCTCCTGAAGTATGAACTGCAGGGCTTGTGTGAGAGGTGATGGAGTCCCACTTTGCATACGTCAGCTTAGTGATTCTTGCAGGTTTCAAGTCCTTGACAAGATCCAAGACTTCTATTCTTAGAAGTTTTCATGACCAACCTTTTGGCAGGATGTAAGTTCATCAAAGAGATACTGGTTAACCATAATCACACTGCTTAGAGTATACTCAATAAGTGGCAAAGTACACAGAGAAATTTGTCCTAATGAACAATTTCTCCTCACTCTTTGCTCATACTGTGAATGAGACCTTAGACCTTCTGCGTGAGAGGCAGATGAGCTAACCATTACACTATCTTATTTGACAAGTAGAAAAGTAACTGAGCTTACATGAATTTAAGAAATAAAATTGAAATATATAGTGTAGACAAAGAACAAAATTGTTTCCTATTTTTTTTTGTATATTTGCTATAAATTCCTGAAGGAGTGAAAAAATACAACAGGTTTTGAGAGGCTTTTTTGTAATATGATAAAATTGGAAATTTATTCTATTTATCTGTTTGTGACCTCAGGTTAGCTGAAAGGGTGCATTGTATCTATACATATTGAATTGATGTATCCCTAAAATGCACCAACTTGAAGAATGTGTAAAAAAAATCCAGGTCATGTTCAACCCCATAATAAAATGATTTCTAAGAGGGGATGACTATTAGATTCGACTTGAAAAATACATAAAAAATCAAGGTGCAATGGGGACTTCAAATTTAATGTTAATAATAGTCAAATCAGATAGCACTACTTTCTCTCAAAAGGTAACCCAGCAATTCATAGGCTCGTCTAATGAACTATAAGATTAAAGAGGAAAAAAAAAAGAAAGAAAAATGCTTTAAATAAAGACAAGATAGAAGGCAGTACTTACCAATCGCTCTTTTTCTTCTGCTGCCATTGCCAACTGTAATTCCAATGTCTCCCAATCCATTTTTGGTAAAGTGTTTTCCACACTATAGATTTCACATTCTTGCTCATCACAGAGTTCATTGTTTTTGGGTTTATTTTCCCAAAGAGACAAGTTTTGCTTACCTCTCCGGGGACTCATTTTAGAATCTGTCCCTGACGACAGATCTTTAGGGTTCAAAGAGGAAGAACGGCTCTCTTTCTTGTCGTCCATTATAGCCTCAGGGTCACAACAATCGACACTATCTAATTCATTACTATTCTCATCCCTCACATATTCATAATTTAGCAACTCTTTCCCAGCTTCAATGGGTGTGGTCATGGCAGATTCAGTCAATGAACTCTCTTCGCTCATTGGACTGTAGTCAGATAAGTTAGTTTTATGGAGATCAAACGGCAAGACATCAGCATCAATTTTCTTCAGCTCTGCAAATTCCTGAGCTAAACTTAAAAAGTTAACCTTTTTCACACGTTTTTGGAACTCCTCATCTGTTTCTTCAGGCTCCTGTTTCAGGGTCTTATTGCCGATGGAGTACGTGTTACATTTCTTCTCTGCTAGGTTCTCTTTCTGTAGATCTTCGGCATGAAAGATCTCTATTTCATTGTCAGCAAGATCCCGCAGTGGACCAACAACTTCTGAATAATCAGAGTGAACGGACTCGCATTCTGCGTCAAGAAGATGTTTAAAAGGTGAGGCTTTACCTGACAGATGCAAAGCGGAAAGGTCGTATCTAATTTCCAGAGATTTGTTTTCAGGCAGAAATGAGGGCAATCCGTGTGAACAATCTCTACCTGCAGCTTCATTAACGATGTCCGATTGGTTTGGAGGCATATTATTATTATTGTTGTTGTTTACATTTTTCTTCAAATCTGTAATTCCTTGCACACCTTTCAGCGATTCTTCTTCACTAAAAAGAGAAAATAAATAAAAAATTAGCATTGGCAGTTGTTTTAACTCTAGATTTATAAGCAGATGTTTTCCAATGAATTGAAAGAAAAATCTCAATGATTATTTTATTATCTATTTTTATTAGATAAATTGAAGTCACCCATCATTAATAATTTTTGACATCTATTTACGTTTGTCTTATATATATTTGTTTTTTTTTATCACAACTTGAGTCGTCAATCTGCAGGACTGAGTAAAAAGCACAGATCTGAAATAAAGAATATATTCCCGATGAGACTTGAAGTCATGTTCCCCTTGCCGCAGGAAAGTCAGCTTGAACAGACTAGCTTCTTTGTCATCTAAACCATGGGAACTTTGATGACTTGGAGAAACTCAAATCCAACCCCAAAATTCTATTTATTTTTACCATAAAAATCAAGATGAAAATAAATAGTCAAAAATTGTTAATAAATCCTAATGATGTAGAGCATGTATAAAATGATATGCAAAAATTCTTTTGTAAAGGTTTTGTAGGTACAAAAATATTAGGAAAAACTTTTTTTTCAAATCAGAGCAGAGAAATATTTTATTAATTGAGGAATCAATATAGAAAAAATCATTGCCAAATCAATTTTGAATAGAAATAGCTTCCTTAGTCCCATTATAATTTTGTCAGCATATAAGAATAAATTAAAATAAGCAAAACAATTATGCAAATATTACAATGCATCAAATGTGCTGGTATTATAACTAAGGGGCCATCTACTAAAAATTAAATGGACATTTATAGGGCTTGGATAGGTCACAGTGGGTGCTAATCCTTAAAATATCATAGTAAATCATGTGTCTTATCTGCAACTAATACGGTAACAGAACTGGTTTTGAATATCGTGAGTTTCCAAAGTTATAAAAATTCTTTAGAAGCTTTTTGATCAATGTATATGGAAATATGTATAAAAAAACAAACACTTACAATATCTAAGAAAATAAAATATGCTTAGTCATTCCAAAAATTTACCACGTAATTTTCAAAATTAGATGCATACAAATCAAATACTGTTTCTAAGTGAATGATAATTAAAACTTGGACAGTATGAGAAGAAACAAATTTCTTCTGATAGAATCAAAAGAAATGTCTTTAATGAAAGACAAGGCACAAAAATGCAATGTTGGGAACAGAAACAAAAGGAAAAGAAGAAAATATAAAATTTTTTAATTTCCAGGTTCCAAAAACAATGAAAATCCCCAATTGTGATGCAGTAATAATTCCAAACATGGAAGTTTTTGTGAAAACTATATTTGCTGGTAAATAAGATACACATTTTCTAAACACAATTACTATTATTACAAATGAAAATCATACGAAACAAAGAAAACAATATATATATTATATAATTATACGAAAAAAAATGTGCATCATCATCAACAACAACAACAATAATAATAATAATGATAATATAAAAAGAAAAACAAAACAATAGCCAGAAGCTCATCGTCTGTCTTTATTTTTTCCCTAAATATTCCTTCTTAAATTATAGGTGTATATTATATGGCAGGAAATATGGTATTTTCTTTTTCAAGGTCATTATTTAATATCTCTATTATTTAAAAATAGCAAGAAACAGACAAAGATTTCTCCAATACAAACACCGAATATTTCTGCTTCCAAATATCAAAAATTTCATCAGACTAATATCCTCATCTATTTTTCTTCATTAAAACACAGATAGAAGTGTGAATGACATGTATTTACTCACAACTCATTGTTCGCTCAAGGGCAATTAGGTAGATGAGTATTATGAAGTTAATCTGAACAAATCCTATACTCACAATATATTTCAACAATATAGAAGAAACATGACTGTAATTGAATTAGGTCAGCTTTAAAAACTTGACTGATCATGTAAAAAAATGATTTATCTTACATAATGTATGTGGATTTCTTAACTTTAAAAAGGAAAAAAAATTGAAACCCAGTCTGCTGATGAAGGTGGATTTTTTCAGTAGTCTTCTTTGCCAATGTTTCTCTGTCATGATGAGGAAATTAGTTGACCAAACCACATACCATGATTAAAACATTATAATTAACATTCAGACAAGAATTTTATGATTACTGCTGAAGTTAAATACAATTTTTAATCAATTTAGTGAATCTTTAGGCATCAAAAATTAAAGAATATTACTGTATATACCAAGATATAAGACTGACATTTTATCTGAAAAACAAAAAGCCCCTAAAAAACAAAAAATTATACTGCATCCAATCACTGGTATTATGACTAGATGGCTGTCTACTGAAGCTTGAAAGGAACAGTTATGATGCTCTGATACATCAGATGATTGCAGTACATGGTAGTCTTCCTAGTTGACCATGCATCTCCAAGTCCAGCATATATCAGTATAAATATCAGTCCAGCATATATCAGTATAAATATCAGTCTTGCTAGCATTTTAAACCTCAATTTTTGATAATAAAAGAAATATTCTGTAATAATTGTCACACATTCAATATTTGATATTCCACTTCCTGAGGAGAACTTGAATACAGGAGTCATCTAGGATCAGAAAGCAAAATTCCCAAAGAAAAGCATTCGTAACAAAGAACTGGGTAAATTCCGAATGTAATTTTTAAAAAGTTGCCAATGAGCATTCAAGATGGAAATTTGTGTATCTATTGAAAAGGCTCTTCCAATAGGATGGTTTCCTCACCATTTAACCCCTTTCAAACATGTCAAACACCCACCTGACAAATCTGAAGATTCTTCATTCCTGTCTCATCTGTTCTAACTCTCAACAATAAATGATTCTGATTTTGAAATGAAATATTTCCTATAACAAAGGAAGCTGTTTATCATAATAATAGATAACATTAACAAACGGTTATTATTATCAAAATCATCCCACTTAAAATGAATCAAAAATTATATCTATGTTGATTATTAATTTTTCATAATGTTAACTTGTTTATAATAATGAATGTAAACTTATGACAATAATGAATGTTATATCACTATAGATAATGTGCAGATTATAGAAGTATCTAAGATTGATGATCTTTCTCAACTTTAATTAGGATTTTACGAGAAAATATTACCAAGATGTTGTAACACAGATTTGGTATCTCAATATAAGAATCTGATAGTGTGAGTGATTGTAATTGGAAACAGTTGTTTATCTAAAAGTATAAATCATACCCTGGGAGTCGGAGGTGACACTAAAATTTATCAGGTTTTGAAAATGATATAACAGGAGGCGGGGGAGAATGAAGCTATTAATTAAATTATCAGTCATAAAAATTGTTGAAAATGCACTTTTGATTTGGTTGTTGGTTGAAATTGTATTGACAGGATGGTTGACCTTAAGAGCAATATAGATTATCTTTGTAAAATAGGAAACATATTTTGAAAAATACAGATTTTTTTCAATAAATTAGATGATTTGTTTACCAAAGTAATGAAAATGTTGATTGTAGAATGACTAATTTACTTGACTAGCCAATGGTTGGTGTAGCAAATAATGCAGTTGGTATAGTTCTCCTCAATCAAAGAAAAAGTAGGAGGAAACTAACTATTGAAATCAAAGGGTAGCAAAGTGGAGGTGGCCAAAAGTGTTGTCCAGCTGAATTGAAAAATACATGAAATTTAACCTTGAGGTCATTTGCCAAAAACCCAACATGAAACCACGCCTACTCCCTCATCAGGGGTTCTCCATCAACATAGTGGAAATTTAGTGGGATAAGCAGAACACCAGATGTTCGTCAATCTACATAATTGACCATATACCGTGGGAAGGGTTAAAATAAAGTTTGTAACCGAGAGCATCTAATAAAATGCTTTTGTTCATTCTAAATTTTTATGGGCGTTGCTCTTCAATCCCCAAGTTACCAAGATCTTTGGGAAATTAATTTTGGAAGTGGACCAGCCCAAACTCAAAGACATTTCAACCAGCTTTACTAACAACCCTTCAGCAGATCTTCAAGCACAACATAGAAGGTGTTATAGCAGAGTGAGAACAGACTGAGCTAGAGGTACCTGTCACAATGTAGAGTTAGAATAATGAATGCAAATTATTCCAATTTTTATATCCTTTTATATCCTAAGAGGCTTTTCTGTATTAGCAACATGGAAATGTAACAACAATTTCTAGTTATGATTTTTTGGTTTTGACAAATTTAAAGAATTTATTGAAAGAGAAGAGGGTAAATCAGTAACAAAAAGAAAAAATACTAAGAAAAGAAGTTTTAGAAAACCTGGTAAGAAGAGGATTGCTAGAAACGAGTTTCCTGTGAACAAGTAATAAATTCTGATACACACCGTTCCTTTACAAACCACGATTGAAATGCACCAAATTTTGCCACTTACCAAAGTAATGCATTGACTAATTGTATGAGACTATTGCAAATGAATTACTTTATTGATGTTAATGCATGTAGAGACATGTCCATTGCATTAATCAAGTTAGATTAAAACAATGAATCATTAGATTATATTAAAAAGATCATAAAAAAATATTAGGGTGAATCAAAAGTCTTTTCCTTCTTACAGACCTTTATTTTGTGCACAAATCTAAAGACTATCTAGAACCTCACTATAATATTATTATAATTTATATCATGTCATTATCAATATTAATCAACTAATACATTTTGTTGAGTTTCTAGCAATTTTGAGGTACCATTTTATACTTGGCTTCAAAGCCACTGAAGCTACCAACAGAATTTGTGAATTGGAAGGAAATGAAACAATATTTGACCACACTGCCCAAAACTAGTCTAAGTGTCTTAAGGATGGTGACTTATCCCTTGAAATGAAGTTTAAAAGTGGAAGACCATCAGTCGTTGATCATGGTTTAAAATGTATGCCAGGGGAGAGAACTCTACCACCAGGCACTTGAAAACTTACATAAGAGATAGGATCATTGAAAGATACCATCAGTAGAACAATATAAGATTTAAAAAACACAAGAGTTGATTAAAAATTGAAAATACTTCACATACTTTTTAATGTTAAGATATAGAAATCTACCAAAGAAAAATCCATGTATATTTTTACTATCAAGAAAAATCTCATTTATACAGAACACATTAAAATGGACACACAAATGTTGAATACTTTCTGAAAGTAAATTTTCAAACAGTAATAGATTGATTTATTATTTTTCACACATAACTTGAATAATTTACCTCCTCCATATCAATGGAATTGTTTACACAGGATGCTGGCCCATGCAATCTAAGGATGTAGAATTTGAAATAGTGAAATATGAAGGAATAGATATTGTTAGTCAGAATGTTACAAAGATAATAGAAAATATTATTTAATGTTAAATTAGTTGCCATGCACTTGAAAGAAAAAAAGAAGAGACCAGACAGCCAATTAGTGGCTGGTTAAAAGAAGCCAATGTTAGAAGTCAGAGTATAAAGACAAGTCATTGGCAGAGAAACAAAGCTGATAATTCCCTTGTTTAGACTGTGAATATTTCCAATGTTTACTGAAAAATATGTGATAAAAAGTGAGAGAGCTGTAGTAAACAAAAAAGTTTGGAGAAAAAAAAAAAATTTTATCCAAAGTTAATTTTTTGTGGCTTCGCAGATTTCAACCACTCCATATTTTGTGTCTTAAAAAGATAAAAATAAAAAAATAGATAAAGATTCATGTGTATTGTTTTCACTTTTGAGAAGCATGATTAACGTTCAAAGAATTTGGGGATGGAATTGAAGTTATTGTTCACATGTGTTTCTGAAAATAGAGTAACTCATTTTACATGCATTGCTGTTAATGTTCAAATTTTCCATTGGCTACCATTTTTGTGCTTTGCACAACTAGAGAAACTTTTTCCTTATGGATATTATAACTGAAGAAGGCAGTAGAATGAATAGGCCCAAATGTTGTGAGTACAGCAAAATTAACAAGAAGAATGAGTTCCATTGTCCAACAAACTCTTTGAACCCTTTCTATTTTTTACATTCTAGAAACTACTATGATTGATATTAGTCTTTTAGAAATAATCTTTATTAATTTGGAATGATTTATGAAAAAAATCAAAGAAAGATTTTTCTTGTCTTGTCTAAGAAAAGGGTTGTTTCTCAAACAATGACTTTGTGAAGTATTTGAAACCAGCCCAGTAGCCAATAGAAAAGGAAAGACCTTAACAAGTAGATAAGAAGTCTCTTTCCGGAAGTAGAACTACTTAGTCAGTTGATATCAATGTTGAATGTCCAATATGCTACAAATGGATGAGAAAACAAAGATTGAAATAAAGAAGTTTTCATCATGATCAAAAACATGATGATTGGCTTTATCATTAAAATGAAATTGTAAGCAATGAAAAAAAAAAACACACAAGCAGAACAGACAAAATGCTGCTTTGTTACGGAGATATGATTTGGACCAGTCAATAAAAATGATAGAATTAACACTAAACCTAATTGACGAGGTTTGAATTTAACTTTTCTCAAACAAGAAACATTTACTCTCCTCCCTCTTGACCTCACTCACCTCTTTAAAGCATTCTTCTATTTGGGTTTCAATGCCATCAATTTGGTATCTACTCAATCTAACTTTTCCGTGTTCCATAATGACTTTCGTGCACAACAAAGTAACTAGCAGTTTTTACACTGAATACAGAGCTGTTTTCAACAAGTCATATCAAGCTAGCTCCTTTTTCAAGCTCATACCAGTTAAAAATAAAACAAGAAGAAAACACAGGAAATTTATGAAAATTCTCCGTTTAGTCTTGAAAAGAAATTACAAAGTATACACACTCATCTTTTTAGGTGAGGAATCATTAGCATTACCTTCCTCTTAGCTGTTTTTTGCTCTCATTTTCATTCAATGAGTTTCAGTGTCCACCAAATAACTCTGTGAATCATTCATCTAATAGTCCAGCATATATGGTATTATATTGGCTGAAGACTAGTCTTAGCAAATATTCTTAATAAAATATGATCTAGTTAGATTTGTTGTGGGGAAAGGGCATACCTGTTCATATAAAATTTTAAGAAAAGGAAAACCAAGAATACATAAAGATGAAAGTATCAAGTTTTGTTTTTTTTAGTTCTCTTCAACTAGTGATAAATTGGAAAATATTGATTAGGAAAATAATATGAGAGAAGATTTTAGAATTTCAAAAAGTATAACAAGTCTTACCTTTTTTGACTAAAAACATTAATTGTATCCAGTAAATTCAAATTTTGACTGAAATAGATGAAAAGCGAATTCGAGTACTGAAAGGTATTCAAAGATAGAATTAACCATATAAATAGAATGAACAAGGCAAATATACACAACAAAAAGCAGTCAAGTGTTAATCACTGACACTTATCTCTTGTCACACAATTTTTAGTGAACAAATTGACATTGAAGGAGAAGAATTCAAATCAAGTTACTTTTATCAAGTGGGAAGCACATGGTAAAAATTTCCAAGTTACGTCACTTCTTCTGATAGAGGTTCAAAAAACCCAGTAAGCACGCAAGCCACCAGAATATGATTTTTGATGGATTATAACCAAATTCAGCCAGGCTGAGCATTTTTAATACATCTTGTAGTACATTTTTTATTTCACAAAAATTTTCTTCTCAGGTTTTACGAAGGGGGTTCTTTTTACAATGTAACCATAGTATAAATCTTGGTCCTGACTCAGAATTAAAATTAGCATGTAAGAAATAAAAAGTTAATTCCCCTTCGAATGATTCATTCTATTTTACTTTTGATGTGAAAAAAATTTTTTTTTCATTTTCGTTATGCTTTTTAAGGAAAATATTTCAAAGCTGTGTTATTCAAAGCTTATTGTTGTGGAAAATGTTTGTGTTTCGAAGCAGAGGAAAATGATAACATTAATAAATGGAATTGGAAAGGTGACATTCATAAGATGAATAAGAGAAATGAAAAAAAAATTAAATAAATAGAAAATTAATAGTCTACATAAGTAAAATCAATAGAGCAGTAAAAATGGTTTTGGTGGATGAATGCTGTGTGGTAACATAATGAGTTTGAATCCCTTTCAGTCTTGCTTATTTTCCTTCTTGTACATCCTCAGCAAGTGGCAATATTTCAAGGGGATTTGAGGGGAGGATCTATTTACAATATAACTATTATGCTTAACTGGACTTTCTGCTCAGTAAAAAAATTACCCCCCCCCCTCTAAAAACGTATATACAACACATTTCATTTTTTTTTCAAATTGTCGCTTCCCGTTTGGGTACACAACTGTTCAATTGTGCATCTACTTGATTTTATACTTTTCTCATGATTTGAGTAAAATGTTCATCCTAAAAATGAATTCATCACTTAATTTACAGCTTCTCAATTTTGGTAAGTGAGAAGTAAAGAATTATGATATGTATCCCATCGTCACCCTATATACCTTTGTTCATCTCTTTCCATTTTTTCAAGTTAGTTGAAACGATTTCTATACAAAATGACATCTTATTGAAGAATATTATGAATTTTTAAAAAATTGTAAGACTTGGACATTCATAAAGTATATCTACAGTAAAAAATGAAAAGTAAGTATCTTTCCAATTACATATCATTCTAGAAAAATAAGATCATTGAACAAGATCTGCTCAAAAATTTACTCAAACCCAGAAGCCAGTCTTTCATATTTTACACATTCTTTTCATCTTAATGCCTAAAATTTGATGTCTTATTGGGAGTAACTCTTCTTTTGCAAAATGCTCAAAAAGTAAAAAGGGAGTGAACTAGAACAACAAAAGCTCTTTGCTAAAATCTATTTTCATTACATTTCAATTTTACAGAGCATAAAGAATTCATTTTTCACAATCAAATTTGTCTCCCCAAAATATCTTAATCCTTGGTTACTGAATGAAACAGTGAAAGCTGACAGATTAATGCAAGAAATAATTGTACAAGTGTCCCCAACATCTTAAAAGTTGGCTTCTCACTTTTACGAAGAAAAGCAAAAAGTGAAAACAGTCTTCAACATCTATTTTGCAGTTAGCTGTTATAGACGCAGTACACACGTTTTTCTTCTCTCTTCAACAACAAAGCCACTCTAACTTGCAACAAATCATCCTAAGAGGCCATCACCATTTTGTGGGTTTAGGGAAACTTGAAAGTTTTTCCCAAATAAATAAATAACAATCACTTTTCACTTTACGCCATTTTGGCTTAAAAAGATTTTTATTGGAATACTATATTTTCAAATAAGGAGTAGAAATCTGTACTTATTCTCAAATTCAAATCACTCGGTTATGCAAGATGGCATTGCAAGATAAGGACATGCGTCCCTACTATAATACTAAGTAGATATAGAGATTATCTAATTGGCTTATTGATTTCCTCCATAAAGCACCAATAGTTACAGCAATCTTCGCCCACTTCCAAACGATGCTGTGTGAATCTTTGCTTGCAATTATTGAAAGAAGATGAAATGTTTTGGTTATTCTCTGCAGTAGCTTCAACCATTGGTCAACAGTGAGTCATGAAAAGTAATCATTGAGATAATGAACCCTAGATTCAGGCAGGCTCACTTCAACTCATATCGAATGGAAGTGATCACTTCAACTTTAGATTTAAAGCATTTCTGGAATATTATACATTACTGTTATTAGCATCATCATCATCACCATTATTTTCATTTGCACTCTTTCATTCATCCTATATTAAAAAACTAAAATGAAAAAAATGAGCTATCAGTTTGCTTATAAACTGAAATTGATTATTTTCCATAAGGCTTCAACCTTTTAGAGACTTAATTAGAATTGGCCATTATTTACTTAGACATAATAAAGTTGACAAATAAAAAAAAGCATATCCATACATAGTTTTTAGCGAGTAACACTTTTAAATGAGTGCATAAATACTACACTTTGATCTTAGGCAGAAATGCTAGGGAAACAACACTGATCTCTACGCAGAGCACACAGATTCTACTCTTTCATGCTAGGTAGAGGGACACAGAGTGACACTTTGATCTAAAGCAAGGTGCAAAGACACTCTGATCCCAGACTGATGTGGAAATAATCCCATCATTCTATGCTAGCGTATATATGACAAGTAAAAGCTACAGTTGATACATACTGTACTTTGGGGCTATTCGGCACTCATTTGTTTTGTTTTTTTCAAAGAAAATCAAAAACATCATGTTCACAACCTCCTTGTTTTGTCTGCAAATTATTGCATTTATTTGCAATTATTATCTCAGGAAAAAAATGCTTTTCTTTTGTTTTCGAGTAATTTTTTCTGTTTTCTGGTTAAGGTATATGGAAAAAGAAACACTGGCTCTAAACATTTACAATTTTGATATGTTACCAAACCTTTTGGGAGTTATTTTATCTTTTCTAGTTTCTATCATAATTAATATCATAGTTAAGTGGGGGGCTATTTGGCACTTCTTGTTTATTTTAATAATTTGCAACTACACTCTATATTTCATGGAACAATTGTATCTATCAGAAGTGCTTCTGGCCATAATCATTTTAGATATTTTCATTGGGAAAATGGCAGTGATGTCATAAATAGAATTCATTCTGACCATATTCATTCTTCAATAGAATTTTTTTCACACCACTTGAAAATTTGACACTACAGTTGTTCAATTATTGACTGTGATGGTGAGTTTTTTTTTGGTTTTATTTGAGATTATTCAAACAATGGGGGGGGGGCTGAAAGCTTCATGAATTACTAAAATTATATAATGACTATATAATAATTGTATAATAATTATATGATAATTGGAAAATACTGGATTAAATCTTGGAGGAAGGGGATTGCCAAGGAGCCAACCCCCCCCCCCCCATTCGACCCCCACATCTCCAGCCATGCTCTGAAGGCTGGGCTCATTGGCATTGGTCCTCACCCTTTTTTTATACGTAAAGTTTCAAATTCTTTTTTTATACAAGCATTGGAGAGCCTCAGATAGTGATAAAATTTGATGTATAACTGGTAAAATTTCAGTCAACTTCATTGTTGTAGCACAAAAACAGAAGAAATCCCCCCTTCAAATGCCAAATAGCTTAGTAGTATGGTATAAATGAATTGACATTTCATCTCAATGTTTTGCGATAAATATTCAAGGTTTCAATTAAATATTTGATTCATCGCGGTTTTCTGTATCAAAGTTGGCCGTAGTACCCTTTAGCCTTCCTCAGGTGTCCGTCTAATATTCCTGCAGATTAAATGAAAGATTGTATTCAACATCATCTTGGGATATTCTGAATTAACATGATGGGTATGTCTGATTGAAATTTCATGACTCCAGGACCACTAGTCGTTTAATTATCATTAAGCAATGTTGGAACAAACTGTAAAATTTTGGTTGGCAAAAGAAGTTTGGCACTGGATTAAAAGTTGAAGAAAAAAGGTACTTAAAAAAATTGATTTTCAAAGCCAATAATGTATTATTAGCAAATGTTCTAATCCAGAATAGAATCAAATCAACAGAAAAAAAACAACACATCAATTAAAAAGCTTTGCACAAAACTGACATGCAACAAAAATATTTGCTTATAATTGAAAGTAAAATGCAAAATGTTCCAAGGGCACATTCATAAGATAAAAGAAAACATTTCTGGAGAGAAACCAAGTCCAGTAATTGGTTTTTTTTTGTGTGTGTGTGTGGGGGGGGAATTCCTGGATCAATCATTATAAATGCTGTTTCCATTTAGGTATAGATGTAGCAAATAGAAAGAAGATATTCAAATGGAACAACAGGAAATAGAATTCCTAAAGATTTTAAATGTATCTCAAGTAAGACAACATTAGGTTAGTTAAGTCAACTTATAGTCCAGACTTTCTCTTCTGAATGCTTTTTGTTCAATTGGAAAGTTCTTATCAAAACATTTGGTACCTGAGATCCTTTTAAAGATTTGATTTAAATAAATTTACATTAGGAGAAGAGACAATGCCATCCAATAGTTTATTCCAGATAGAAGAGGATCTGTCCAGGAAGTTTCCAGATCCTTGTGACTGTTTGAGTTTTTAGCTTCTTGTTGTGACCTCTCGTTGTACTGCTTAGAGGATGGCTATAGCATGATTTTATCTGGACAGATGCTGCACTTACAATCTTGGTCAAAGGTGAGCAGACTTGATGTTATCCTGTAGATTTTCTAGTAGATCAGCATGGGTTCTTTCTGTAGAACAGTGTCTCCAGATCAAGCTCTTTTAGCCTTTCTGAATATGGCAAATGTATGATGCTGATGACCAGTTTTGTACTCTTTCTAGTGTGCTCATGTTAAATAAATGTTGGAGTGACCAAATGCAGAAGCTGAATTCTAAGAGCAAAACATTTGGAATATTTCTCCGTCCATGTCCTTGAAAAGTACTTTTCCATTAATTTTTTCACTTTTCTTTGAATTCAGTAACAACTTATCCTTAGAGTTGGACTATTGAACTTATTTCTACCAGTATACCTGTGCCATCAAAAAATGACAGAAAATATAAAATATATACAATATACAGAGATGGTATATTGACTATATTGAAAATTAAGATACAAATACACATGGGCAATAATTATGATAGATTTTTTGGGTCGGTTTAGTTGTTATAACAGTCATTCTCCATGTTAGGTGTATAATCAATAGAAAAAAAAAGAGAGAGTTCTCTTTTTCCAGAAAAAATATAATTGATGAGATCAACCCCCCATTCTCAGCAACACGCGTAACATAGGTGATTCCATTCTCAATAAGCAAAAACAACAAATGAGTTCAATAGTCTTTACAATTCTTGGAATGATAACTAAAATCAAAATCTAAAAATTAAAGACAGTACTTAAGAACTCATACGTAGAGGAATTGTAAAAAAAGATAAATTAACCATTCAAAGATATGAAAAGTGCTTTCAATTTTCAACTGATGGAGACAAAAAGTATAAAAATCAAAAACATCATCAAAATTAAAAGTGAGAAATCTCTCTAAAAAGACAGATAGGGGACAATAAAATGACCAATATTGAGTGGGTTGGAGATATTAACAAGTTTATGATGTAATTTGCTCAACCCTTTCTTTTAATCCTGATGACAGGAGTTAAAAATTGCTTTTCCTTAATACAAGTATGTTTTAAGCAAAAACTTCAATGTATCAACTTCAATGTTTCTAATAATGCCAAAGGGGTAATTAGTCTGAGCAAAAGTTGCAATAAAAAGCAACCAATAAATTGAGATGAAGGTAAAAAGTAGTCACAAAATTAAGAATAATAAGAAAAATAATGATCTTGTTTTGTATTTCTTAAAATACCTAAAATATTTTGGGAAATGTGTTAACTTCTGTGTGGTAGTCTAACTTGGCTAGAGTCAAGCAAAATCTGTAACATAGGTAAAAATTTCACTTATTTTTATGATTAATTTTGATCTAACAACAACAAAAAAATACAATTATTTTGTGACATTTTTTTTTTTAAAATTGTAAGAAGAATCAAATATAATCAAGTTACAGAATAAGCATTACAGTATAATCAAGTTCTGTGTAGAACACAAACAAACTAAAAAGAATTAAGAAAGAAACAGTATTTTTAGAAGTTACTACATAACCCTGTGACTGACTCTTTAGAGAAAAGTAGCTTAATCTGAGGTAACTAGAATGATCCTGGATTTTTTTATGCCTTTCCAAATGAATAAATGAGATTACTCCCTAAATAGCATTTAATAATCATCTCCCTTGGTAAATTGGCCATTATAATATAAATAGGGATTAGCAGAGACTCTACATTTATTTAGTTGGAAATCACTCAAATTATTAATGTAATCTTCAAATAAGGGGTATCTTATTTCAATATATCTAGCTATAATGCATGTTTAGGCTAACAAGAGGTTACAAACAGTTGAATAGAATTAGACATTTAGTATTATATTGATTGACTTCTTTATTCTTTTGCACTATTTGATAATCGAGTGGAAATATAGTGGTAAATATGAAGGGTTGAAGATCTTTAAAAATCAAAATCCACAGGTTCTACCAATGGCATTGCAAATGATTCCTTTTATTGGGTAACTTTTCTTGTGGATTAGTCAACATTCCTTTTTGTATTCTTCCTATTCCAATGTTTGTAGAGGAAATCACAAGGAATACTTACTGGTCAAGTGTCTTTTCTTTACGGCTATTATTCAAACGCAAATCATCCTGAAAGAAATTTAAACAAAAGATAAAAACAAAACAAATAGATCACTTCTTAATTTTATATTAATTCCATGTAAACTATAGGTTTTTCGTTTAGGAAAAAAAAAAAAAAAAAAATCAAATGATGTGAAGGGTTCATAGGAGCTAGAGTAATAATATTGGTGAGTTTAATTTTACCTATCTAAAAATCAGGTAGATTAACTGGATTTAAAATAATTGAAAAAGTAATAATTCATTTTCAAATATATATGCATCTTGAAGAAAAAAAATTCATAACTACTTTCCAGTTCCAACTTTTGTTCAGGCAATCAAATCTTCTCTGACATTGTCAACATTTTGGCTGTTTCATTCTTGAGCCCCTGCCAGGTGCATAATTCAACAAAGTGAGCAAACTTTTCCCCTCTCCAAAAACTGTGTTGGGGGACAACCCAGTGTAAAGGTTTGCCTGAGCACTTGGTCCATGTACCTATTGCTGTTGTGAATGGATTTATTTGGTTGGCATTAAAATGACCACAGTTTTTCTTTGCCTTGAGAAAAAGGTTCACCTTTTTT
>OY735210.1:60907833-60920333 GCA_963457665.1 Thysanoteuthis rhombus | reverse complement strand
ACTGATGTCAACTAAAGGAAAAAAAAAAAATTCAAACTTCACACAACTACTACTACATATATTTTTATTGTGAGGCCAGGTAACAAAGGGCTGATACAACATTCAATACTAGGATTATGGAGTTGAATTGGAGGCAATACTAGGCTTACTGAAGTCAGAGTCAGTAAAACTGTGCCGACTCCAGCTAAATCTAGATTGCAACATAATGCAACAAAAATCTTAATTCCACACATACTAATTTGATTCTATTTTTTCTTTTTAATGCATTACATTACAAACTCCAGTAACTACTTCTGGTTTTACAATTCCACATTCAATACCACCTTTATTTGTTTCTCTATTTTTAAAGAAAATTGTGACAATGGAAAATAAAATGGCCCACTATTAAATGACCGATGTAGTTGGTGATGCCTGAAAAAATTATCCAGTGAAATCTGATTGCTTTTAATCAATTACCTATAGGGAAAGATGAAGAAAATGAAGAGAAATTCCATTCCTGTGATGAATTTGGTTTTGCATTATATTAAGCATAGATTCATATGAATGATCTTTCACTAATGGAAAAAAATTAAATTAATAGTAAAACACTGTAATGATATATAACTATCTATATAATGAAGAGTGACTTCCTCCTTGTAACACTGGACCCTTCCACTTGATAGCAAGGATTTTGCTGATAAAAATATCTCCAACCCATCATTTGAAACAGACTCTTCCACTTGAAGTTCAGTCAATTTTAAATAAAACTTCAGATGAAATCGATAAGATATTAACATTTATTTACACTATCAACAGCTTTGGAGTAGAGAACTAATAAGTCTTAAGTAAGTAAGAGAATATGAAGAAACTAGACAAACTCTGGTAGATATTTTTACAAGAGGCAATAAAGCTCCCAGTATATATATATATATATATATATATATATATATATCCCAACCAAAAGAAAAATAATCTCATAGAAATGGTATATCTCTGAATTTTTCCACTAGTAATAACTAGTAAATAAAAAGTGAAGCACAACAATGATTTACAAATTGAATAAATGATTAGTTGGTGGGGTAGTGGAATTGTAAATAAAAACAAACATTAAACCAACCTTGTGTCACATTCCGCCCTTGTGGGGAGGTGGATAAATACCCAAACAATAGTATTTGAAATTCATCACGTAGTCTTAGAACATTTGGATACTAACTATGCCTATGTAAGTAGAATTCTATAAGAAATATTTGTCTGCCTATGCAATTTAGTGGGCTGCAAACTTAATTTTTGCTGATATAACATAAAATGGGTTAATGAAAAAAATGCATCATTCCCAACACACCAACAGCTCTGAGGCTGACTCATTTGAAATCTGCTGCATAGTTCACTCTCAGATCTCTCACAGCTACAAGAGCCAAAATACCACACCTTCCTTGTTGTTGTCAGATTATGTCAGTCTGCCACCAAAAACTGTGATAAAATCAGCTCACTCCCTTAACCCACCAATATTTGTTAGAAACTGTCAACCAAAGCTGTGTTCTTGAGTTTTCAAGTGATGCTGGCTAGCTATCTATGTATGCATGTGTGTACAGGCCATATTAACGGAGGTAGAGGGCTGAAAGTTCAAACATTTACACCATACGTCAACTAAAAAAACTTTTTTTAAAAATTCTCCCAAAATAGGATTTAGTGTGAGTATGTTTATGGGGGTTCAAGTTCATGATTAATTAGTCCCTTAGTATATGTACGGCAGTGTTCACATTCGTTTTTTTGAAATTGAAACTTTTTTTAGTGATTGATCATGGCTCAACAAAATGCAAGAAAATTAATTGATTCATTGATCACTCCCAACACAGCATTCTACCAAAAGACATTGGTCAGGTGACAATTTCTATTGTTTCATTTCTCCAAATAGTAGTCATAAAATTAGCTTTAAACAATCTGATTTTATTTGACCAAAATATCTTGATGATGAGTGAAGTGGAAGTGTGGTTAAAGGCAAGGGATGGAGAATGGAATAGGCTGAGTTCAAAATTCCAAATGAGAAAGTTTGTGTTCATTTTGCATTATTGCTCAAGGGAAAGGTATGAATCCATCTCTTCCCCCAGCTATTTGTGAATAGTAGGGCAATCTGGCCTCTTTAGCGGTGTAGTGCTGTGAAATATGTACGTGTGTTGAAACTTGTAATAAAAACTGTTAGTCTAAACGGGAATTCGATACATGCGTATCTGTTTGGACCTTCAAATACAGGTTGTTATTTTTAGTGGGAATTACTTGTGGGATCAGTTGGCCAATCACATGGTCCCTTACAAAGTAGTAGGATTTGTTCAAGCAATCAGTGGACAACTTGAGAGTAGCTTTCCCTCTCATTGATTTCATCTTCTAATAAAGAAGCCCTGGAGCTGGTTGGGAGTAGGAAGGAGATTTTGAATCGTAATAGGCAGTTGGCAATGTAGCTGGGTGACAGACACACCTCTCCCAGCAGCCGCTTGATGACGAAGTGGATGAATAACTTGAATTTAATAACTGCTTAAATGATGAATAGGTAGTATGAATCCAAAATGTGATGTTTCCCTCTTTGTTGAGGATCCCTATTCAATGATTCTACTTATGTCAAATTTGAACACTTCTCTCTCTCTCTCGCAGATCTTTGTCCAACATTTTCGTATTCATCTTTGTTCTTTAGAAACGGCTATTGTGACTTCAACGGGGTTGTTCAGATCAAAATTACTTTTCTTTGGAGCTGCACATGGTTATAAGAACAGTAGGAGTCAGATAACTGATTCCAAACCAGCCTAAACCACTCTGTCAGACTATCTCACTCTTGACACATCCATGATGTGAATCATTTGTGTTGCCTTAAAATCCTTGTACTAGCTTATGGAACATTCAACATTTAAAAAAAAAAAAAAAGATCCTAACTTGCCAGGTAACAAGGTTTTTTTGTGGCTTTACAACATTGAAAGTATTAACCTATACGCATTTCATAAAGCAACTTATCCCTCCAAAAGTCAATTTAAAATATTTCAATTCCAGTAATATTCTTATTCCATTGTATTTAAAATGCTCAAATTCAAGTTTTATCCTTTTGATCTCATCTCACCGGCAATAACCAAAAGGTTCATATCCAAGGTTGAATAAATTTCATTTTTTTGCATTATATATATATATATATATATATATATAAAGATAATGTTTATAGGTATGTATGCATAGTATATGTTTGTATTCTTATAACTTGAGAATTATGCATCCTAGACAAATAGTAAAACTCTAATCAAATTCAGCACACATTTCCAAGTTAATCTTGAAAGAAATCCAATCGTTTTGATAGATTTTGCATTTTTTTTTTGTCTGGCATTCACCCAGCTGACACCTTTCAACTGCAGTAAGTCAAAAGTAGGTCATGAGTTTAAGCAAGGTTGGGGTTGGTCATGTACAGATAGTATCAAGCCACTAGCTCTAACCCGCAAATGACCAGAGGTGTGGCCTTCCACAGGAAATAGCTGAAAGCAACCCAATATAGAAGATTTTCAGCTAGGTTCAACAAAAATAAATGGATTATTCTCCAGAATTTACATTTGAGAACTGTGGAGACAAAATTTTTATCAAACCACATCTATACAATTAGAACAAAAAAATTCAATTTGATCTCAATGGTTTTCAATGACATTTTCTATTTCAAATGAACTTTGAAGTCATAATCTGAATTTAGAGAAAAAAAGATAAGTAGAATATTTTCAAAATGTCGAATTAGGATTGGCAATGCAATTATTTCTATTAATACTTATGAATAAAAGATTTTACTCCATCTAATTCATATATATATAAAATGCAACATGTATCCATGTATTTTTTATGAGAGTGCATAGATACTACTCTCTGATCCTAGTCAAATGTGCTGATCAATACATAATTAATCCTGTCATTTTTGACAAATACTACGTAATATTGAATCCAATGTCAGTTATTCTTTTTATATACAAGGTTGTTGTGGCTGACGCAGTTGCAGATTTCTCATTTGTATCAATGGTTGGAGAGCCAAAATTTTCAATATTCATTTTCAAAGGTGGTAGGCCTTCCCAACTTGGATGACTAGAGCAACACAGTCTTCCTAACTTTAATCTGCTCATTTGGCTTTGTGCCACACTAAGCTAAGCTCGAAAATAATCACAAATTAAGATGTAATTTGATTCTAAATGAAAATATTGAAGCACTGAGTCGTGCATAGTTTTATAAGAACAAAAAAGAACTCATTTCATTTTTTTAAGCAAAAATTCAAGAGCAAAATAAGATTATATATTAAGTTCAAATCACTTTGGAATATGAGTCAGTCATACAATCAATCATCATATATATGAGAGCCATATATCTCATATAGTAACAGTTGAATCCATCAGCCCCCTCCTTCCTAACCCTTTTATTGAACTAACTAATTTTCTTTTCCCCTCTCCCTAATAAAATCAATGGCAGCCATTAGCAGAATCTATGTTGTACAATTATGATAACCATCAACAAAGCAATTGCTTATAGACTATTAGTAAAGAAATCACTTTTGATTAAATCCATGACTTAATTTATATTTTTTTCCAGCCACAAATTCATATCCGATGGTTGAAAATTCAACAAAACTGGAGAGAAAAACAAATCTTTCTTTTCTTGAAGATATATACATCATATTAGTAATCTTTTTCTTTAAATCAATTCCCAGATGTTTTAAGCTTTTCTAGTTGGACCAACAAGATCAAGCTTGCCAGCAACTGAACCTGGTGGCAGCGCCTGGGGCCACAACAGCACCAAAGGGCAGTTACATAATATCATAGAAGAAAGTATTAATCAACAGGTATTATAGTGCAGAGGAAATTTTGCACCCCTTTACACCTGCACCTAAGGGCAACTGTCCCCTCTTGCTATGCTTCTGTAGTCTGGTGGTATGCTTTGGAATTAGCAATATGATTAAATTTCATGAGTTAAACTAGAAAGCACTCAGAGATTTCATACCTCTGCCAACACCATACACCAATTAAAAATTAAATGAAAATGAAATATCAAAAAAAAAGGGGAGGGAACACAATTTTTGCAAATATTGTATGAATATCGAGTTACTTCAATTGAAATTTGAATTTAGCGTTTTTATTCACTGATTGTTTTTAACCTATTTTCATGCAGAATAATGAAAATCTCTCTCAATCAAAAACTAATTCCTGGATCCACCACAAAATTTAAACATACCTCCCTTAGCTCATGGACTAAAAATTTCATTAAAATTCATGTGTGATACATGGATATTTTGGGGAAAGGAAAAAAAAAAAAAAAAAAAAAAAAAAGAAAAAAAAAAAGGAAAAATATCCCAATTGAAAAATAATTTCTGCATCCACCCCAAAATTCAACCAATTCTTTTCAAGCCCATAGCCATTCAAAAGTTCATAAAAATTCAGAGAATGTTTGCCATGATCATGTGGATAGCTGGATGGAAAGACAGACTGACAGACTCGATAACATATACCTCTCCAATTTCATTTACAGAGGGAAAAAATGCCATCACCATACAGCCTGAGCATAATCCTACCAGAATATATATGGTATCGAGGGGTTAAATTTGTGTAGATAACTCACAAATTGAATTAAATTTGAGTTACCTTAGAACTGGCAAAATTCAGAAATAAATTCAGTCTGGAAAGGATTACACCATCTCCATATTATGGAAAGAAGCAAGTTAGTTTTCCTGAAGGGGTCAACACATTGAAGAGGGAGAACAAGATCCTTTACACAATAATTACAGCTCATTGACTTCGTTATGCTCCAGCCTCACATCATTTCACATGACACTATTATCATGATACTTGAGAGGTCATTGTAATAGTAGCAGTGATACCAGGACTGACTAACAGCTGGACAACCACCACAGCAACAACTGGCACAATGCAGCACCAAGAAGATACAATTACAGCCAACATACAGCCACCATTTATATGATACTCTCTATTATATTTACACAGTCATGTTACTCTAGTTTTTATCATTTAAGCCAAATTATTTTATCTTAATCTAGAGTAATGAGCTTGGTTTATTAACAAGCAGACATTTCAGACAAGTTGATCAAAGCTAGACCCCTTAGGAAGAAATTTAATGCATTTTAGGCCTTCGGCTCAGTTGACTATCAAGATATTACAATACCCCCTCCCCCTTCCACCCACTTAGACTTGGCAGAAATTTTGAGAAATCATTATCACTATTCCACTATCCTTAATGGTTTTATTGCTATGCTTTTTTAACTTTCCTCAAATAAAAGTATTTATTCATCTCCCCACAGAATGTGACACAATATCGAGTTCAAAGTGAGGAACCACACAAACAACAAAAATTCCCCAGTACCCACAAACAATATCATGAAGGCATACTCCCCTTTTAGTATAATGTAGAGATGCTAGCCCAGGGGAAAAGAAGATGGATATTACCTGTTGAATTCTTCTATACACATCTCCTGCTTAACAATTATATACTGCAAAGCCATTGAAGGTGTCCTAATAATCTATTGAAGGTTATGAATGCGAACATTTATCAAGAAAAAATGTCCAAGAAAGATGATGTACACTAATACCAATCGTTATAATTTTAAAAAAATACTGAAAATATCTTCTACTTAACAATGATATATTAGTAGGCTATTGAAGGTGCTCTAATAACCAAAAGGAGGTGATAAATGCAGCTATTAAACACAAAAAAAATGTCTGAGAAAGATGATATAGTGCACTTATATCAGTTGCTATGATATTGAAGTGAACATTAATTAAGGAACATATAGAAAAGAACTGTTAACCAAGAAGCAAAGAATAATTTAGATCTGTAACTGGGTGTGGCTGTTGTTGATGTAATAAAAATATTCATTTTTTTGTGGGTGGGGATGAGGTACAATCAATAGAGCAGCAACCAAATGGAAAAAAAATCCATCATCTTTACTTGTGTTTTCAACAAACCAATTTTCTCTTGCTTAAATAGCATCAGCTAAGCAAAATTATCAACTTTGTTCTAAATTACCCTCCAAATCCCGTGAATATTCCCTTAATGATACTAGTTCCCAATTTAACAATACATGTATCATCAAAATGTACATTATTTCTTTTCAAAGCAAGCCTTTAGGTACACTATTTTTATTTAGCTACTTTTTGTAAGAATAATTTACCTCAGTTGATAAAGTTGGAAGAGGTATATGTCTGTCTATCAGTCCGTACAAAAACTCTCAATTTCTGAATGAATTTCAATGACATTTTGTGGAAGCATGGGCCAAGGGAGAATTTTTTTCAATTGAGAGATATTTTCATGTATTATGATAATAGTCCAAAAATGACCCCCCCACCAAATTCATGTTTACTTCTCCCGCACCGTAACTGTATATGAAATGAATTTCATTCAGTTTTTAGATAGTGTAGGAATTGGCAGAAATATGCATACTCCAAGTGCTTTCTTGTTTTATTATTGGTTTACTTTTCCAGTAATAGTTACCACAACTAATTGCTTATGAGTGAGGCAATCTTTCACGTTCATTGGAAATTTCCATAGCAGAGATGAATGGAGATGCATTCATTCTGTAAGTATATACTTGTGAAGTTTCCAGTAAAAATGTTGTTGGGTGATAATGATAAGTATGAACTACTCAAGTTATTTTGGATTAATTTTTTTAAGAAAGGCATGAACCCTAAAAAACTACAAACTATCATCTATATAAGACTGTAAGACGAACAGTTTACAAGGATATTTGGAGGACTAGCGTTCACTAATCCAAGCCTCATGACTGTCTATATCAGATTTTAGACCTTGAGTCATAATACCACAGCATTAGATAGAGTAACATTTGCAGGGGTTTTAAAAAAATTAAATGATAGCCTTGATCACCTGCATATATGATTTATACAATGATCTTATATAGCATTGATTGAGGCCAAATAATTATTAAATATCCTATCAAGTATCCTGTAGAAATGAAAATATCACTTGATTACAATCCGGGAAAGAAACATCTGAGAGAACTTTGGAGAGGAGCAAATTCAGTGGGCAGGAAAGGGAGTAAAAAAAAAAAAAAATCAACTTCCAATACAAGATGACAGATTTTTGAGAAAAGATATCAAGAACTACAGAGGAAGCTGTTTATTATAATCACAGATCAGGTTACAAAATGGTTACTGGTTTCAAAATCAGTTAGTCCAAGACACTTTATCTAAAACTAGCTGAGGTACTCTAAAAATCTGACACCACTGGAAAGCAAATGATTTTTTTATAGAGATTTCATAAAAACCCTGGTCAGCCTCTTAAAACTTGAAGATTAATTTTTCTGAAAACTTTGGTATTAGTAGTTTGCATGCAAAGATCAATATATCAGATCTAAATTGTGTCCATGTTTTATAATATTTGGGTTTGGATTAGGGTTTGTGTTTTTGCTCTGAGAAAAAAATGATCTTTTGTCAGTTCAGGGTTAGATGCTTGAAAAGATTCTACCAAACTGGTAGTAGCACTAATAGAAAGAGTAATTCACATCCATAGTCACCAGGACAAATGGAAAGTAAGTGTGCAGTTTAGCATTATATTTGCATTGTAAATAGAACTCCCTCTGACAAAACCCTTCAATACTTCTTTTCTCAAAACTGACATTCTCAGAAGGTTTAATAAATTGAAAGCACATGAAACTGAAAGAAAAAGGGTAAAATTTCCTCTAGGGTGTCTTGAACTTGGTCCATCATTTGTATTTACCACGTTCCTAAAGACTGATGTATAGTTGGTACCACTGATTTCTTTGGTGCTATAATCAGTTTTTATTATGTAAGCATGAACGTAGACTCCAAAGAAATTGACGGTTTATTTTTCATAATATTCAACCCTAATATGAGTGTTGTAGATAAATCGTACCTTGTTGATTTCGCAAATGCCTTTGTCTTTCCTCTATGTCCCTCACTGGTAAAGACAGCACAACCTTAGGCAAACTTGTATGAGCACTGAGAGAAAGAGAAATTCTCATCCATGGTTAATTTTAATGAATGAACATCAAGTTTGCAGTTTAGCATAAGAGCGAAATTGCAAATAGAATCCCTCTTATGAAAACTTGAAATATTTCTTTCTTTAACCTGCAGAATTTCCAGAACGTTTGAAGGTCTGATTGACAACAATCACCACAAGCCAGTCTGCGCAACCTTCACCAGTTGGTGAAGTGAGATGCTGGTCAGGTCGTAGTTGACGGGTTGGAAAACAACAATGGACTCTGGGTGTAAATACTCAACAAAGTTTATGTCAGTATTATTACTGGTTGATTGGATACTATAGAATGACTATCAGTCTGTCTTTCAGGTTATCTATTTGATATCTCATAGTATGTCTATTGGTATAGCTTCAACAAAATTCTTGAGTCAAAATTATAAGTCATTCGAGGAATCCACTTGATGTTTCTAGGTATATCTATTGGTTAGCTTCACTAAAGATATAATCTTCTGAGGGTCAGGATATCGTAGTGACAAGAAACATGGATTCTATACAGTGTCCTGGCAGCTTGTTGACACCCAACTTTGTCTACTCAAAAATAGGTAGCTTAAATAATAGCTGGCTCTCCTTGTGGTTGGGGCTAATGGCTGAAGGGTTTATGATTGATTTCTTCCCTTCTCAGTAGGCAAATATTGAAATCATGCTAACCTAAGCAATCTTGATTCTGATCTCTCCAAATTTGGGAATCCATAATTTTCCTTTTGGAAATATGCATAGGTGATAGGTGGGGCTAGAACCCCCAGTAATCAATTTACCTGCCTGGAAACTAGAGATATTTTCCAAAAAAAGGTGATTGATAATCAAACATCTGTATTCTGTCCAGGCTTTGCTCATCCAACCCTTCAGCGCTAAAGTATTTTCCCAACTCAGGGATTTTTAAAACTCTCAAAGGTTATTAATCATACATCTGGGTTCTGTTGAAAAACCCCATTTGGGTAGCTGTTGATAAGTAAGTATACTCAACCTCACAAGGTTATCTAATTTCCACTTTCAGCTTTTTCCGATCAATCCTTCATTTTCATTGTGTCATTTTTCTAATTAACCCTCCAATTCCAAAGCATCATATGATAAATTGAAAGCACATGTAATTTGAAGAAAAAAAAAATTTCTGTCTCCCTGTTTGAACTTGATCAGCCAATTCAATCTTTTGGGGCTCTAAGCACTTGGCTATTGAACAGCCATGACTCAGAAACTGAATTACTATCTAAAAAGAAAAAACAAAAAAATGTGGTTTGTACATGTTTTCTAAGAGCGTGAATGCACCCTCATAGAAAGCATCAAAGCTGATTTTGGATATCCCTATTTTCTGAGATTTCAACCCCTTGGTTATTGCACCACTAAGACTTTGAAATGACGAATAAGTCAAAGAAAATCTTTTTTTTTAAAAGCAATGATCTCCCTCACATGTAAATACATTAAAAAAAAACTGAAAAAAAAAACAAAAAAACCCAGATAATGCTGATCCAAAATATCTGTTTAGTTCAATTTCATAAATCTACTGAATTTAGAAAAAAAATATACCAAAAAATCATTACAACATAGTAGTTAAATTTGACCTTGTAATATTTGTGCTGTGGGCAAATTGTTAACAGCTGATTTTGATACGCCTCAAGTGAGGATCCAGTTTAGCATTATAACTGCATTGTAAATATAGAGACCTCTCCAAAACTTGAAAAAATTATTTCATTAGAACTGACAAATTTCTATAAGGTTTGAATATCAAATAGATTTGAAAGAGTTTGAACTTGGTCTAGTTTTCAAGGCTCTAACCACTCAGCTTTTGAGCTGCCATGACTTAGTAATAAAGAATAACTGCTCAAAAAGAAATTTAAAAAATAGTATTGGACTCCACTCACATATGATCAGGTTCAAATAAAAGATGAAAGAAAACAAAAACATCCTGGTTGATGGTGATTAAAAATATATACTTAGTTGGATTTCATAGATCTAACTACAGTAGTTTTTCTGAAAATCTTAGATGAAAAAAAAAAACATACACAGAAAAATTTTTCTTTGACTGGCTTGTTTTCTAAGAGTGAATGGAGATTCTATAAAAATCAACTATTTTTTTTGCAAAATTCAACCTGAAGATGTATGCTACAGGTAATTATAGATCTGCTGATTCTAGATATGTCTTGGTTTCTGTTGTGATGTGTAGTTTTGACATCTTAGATTACAATCATACACACACTAGTACTTTACAATATAGACAAGTAAAAAATTCTATTCAGATATTTATATCAACCATCAATTTTTCATAATGAAAAGTTGTTATAAACAATAAATGTAAATTGTTCCAAATGGTCCCCTTGGGTAAATGTTTATCAATTGGTTACTGTTATCTATAAGACTTCATCCCAAATTGATCATATGTAGCATCCTTTGTATCCACCAAGTCTAACCGCCTACTTAATCACCTCTATTGTTTACTTCGTAGACTATGCTTTTCATTGCAATCAATAATTACAATTATAATTTCAAATATATTTTTTTTCTATGTTTTTACTTGTTTCAAGTCTGATTGCTGTTCAACTACAATTCACAGATAGATTCTGTCTAATAGTTAATCCAGATTTGAGTTATACAAGGTCTTTCTGGAAAATATCCAGCCATTTTATATATTTCAAGAACTAGTTGCGTAGTCTTCACATAACTGAACAGACACTCTCCTGGGGGTTAATCAGTAGGTACTGAGACCCCATTATGTGGGCTTGTGTACTGTGAGACTATCGTATCCACAATGAGGAAGCCTGGCCATTCTTCACATCCTGTGCAAGTTTTTTTTTTGCAGAACATAGTATCAATCATATGTCAGCCTCATTCCCTCCAAATTCAAACCCCAAAATAACTAGATTTAGCAAGCAGAATGAAATATTACAGGCTTCTGAAAGCCATTCCCAGGGTTCCAGAGAGTTAATATTAGACCATGAGAAAGTGAATATCAAAATTGGGAAAGTACATTTTTGGATAGAGTGAGTTAAACACCCTCAAGAAACTGATCTTGGAAAGAACCATTTGGTTCATCTAGGGTGTTTTGGCAATATCTAACAAAGGAAACTTTTGTATGAGAGAGATTGCAAAAACATGCGGTCTGTGAGTGCCATGATTTCATTTAACACTACAGAATAAGTGGTACCAAGATAGCCAGTTTACAGCCAAGTTTTTCAAGAAATGGATGAATGAGAAAATTACTGAAGTAGTCTCTATTCGATTACTAGTGGCATGAGATTTAGAGGCAAATGTAACCAAAAATGTGGATGTGAGATTCAAGACATGAGGTTTCCTCAATATATTACCGAGCTTTAGACAGTCTATTTTAGGCACAGGGTTAGCTACTCCAACTCATAAAACCTTCTTGTTGCTGGAATCACAAAGAATCTACTTGTAAAAAAAAAGTGGGCTCTTTGGACCAGGCTGTGGCAGATTGGAATGAGGTGGACACACTGTATCAAGACAAACATCCAGGACAATGGAACTAAGAGTTTTATTCTGAT